>BHFT01008518.1:0-38354 GCA_004320025.1 Laticauda laticaudata
CATTTTGCTCGTCCGTTGTGTCCTTTTTACTAACGTTTTGCTTCCGTTGGGCAGTGTGACAGGGCCTTTACCTAAAACTTTTTGTTCTTCTGAATAAAAGCATCTGCTGAAAGACAACCTCAGTCCTTCTCTTTTCTAATGTGGCACTAATGAAGTGGTGTTGCAATTCATTCTTGATTGTATCACCATTGAGATTCGGGTTATTGGAAACTGTGCAATTGAGCGAGGTTGGAAAGATCATTATTCCCTTCTGTATATTAATATTGATAATAGAATTCTCTTATTATTTGGGTTATCGCTCCCATGCTATTTTCCCTGCTGCATAAATACTTTGCACCAATTAACTTGAAATATGTGTGCTCTCTGTATTGCTGCTGATACAGTTCTGCAAAAAAAAAAACAAGTATCAACATTAGAGCAGTTGCACCACCAAACTCTTGCACTGAGAAAAGCACCTGTAACAAAATGAATGCACACAACTAAAAATGAATATACAAAAATAACTATAGCTCTTACATCCAGATTGTTGGCATATTTTAGATCTGGACACAATTGTACAAGAGTCAAAATACTGTATCATCAGTTCTTATATCCAAACATTTTTATTTAATTAGGAAAAACACACCCATGGGCAACTTGTATTTGAATGTTTAATAGCCATTAAAGGTTCTTGATCTTCAATGAATAACTTCTGAAAAAAGTGAAATTGTTTGAAGAAAATCTATTCTACTGCATACAACCAACTGATGTAACTATCAGTAGTTCAGAAAATTTCTAAAAACCTTTTCTGGGAATAAAGAAACACTACTGCTTGTCATTAGATCCCCCTATAATCTCCACCTAGCCCTCCACCAAATACTTAATTTGATGATCCCTGATGGTTTATAATATGTAGCTTTTCTTTCACCAAACTGAGTAAATATAATTATTTCTGAACCCTAGAAATAATCCATCCCCTTTTTATCAGAAATATCCCTTTTCTCTTTAATTCACTAAAAATCTTCAATGTGTGCAATTGTGAATTGCCATAGGTCAGTGTTTGTCAAACTTCACAACTTTCAAGACAAGTGGACCTCAACTCCCAGAATTCTCCAGCCAGTCAAGTTTGAAAGGCACTGTGTTAATTCATAAATATCTTTCTTTTAACAGCTTTGCACTCATGGAAGGGCAATTTGCACCTTTCACTAGAATGTTATGTGAGATAAATTAAACTCAGAAATCTCTTCTTCAATTTTTTCATACATGGGAAGACTGAGACTTGCTTCAAAAGCTATCCACTATATCATCTTATGTGAATGTTCTTTTTCATGTTGTTGCAGAATATAGTAGCTAGTTATTATTATTATTCATTAAATGTTTATACCACCCATCTCCCCTATAAGGTAACTCTGGTTGCTTGCATATTAAAACTATGCAAATTTAAATATTAAAACATGGGGCCACAGCAGAAAATGTTCTTCTCCTTGACCTTGCCTGCCAGAATTCTGCAGTAGATGAATTCCATAGCATGTCAGGGTTCCAGCAATTGTTCTAATTAAATCATGATTCTTGAGCCAAACTTAAAAAAACTTCAAAGGATTCATTAGCGGCGACATACTAGCACTTCCCTGTATAAAGATAACTCTGGCATTGTAATTTACAGTCACCTGTGACCCTGTTTCTCCCCTCTCTTCTGGGTGTCTCATAAACCAGATTCTCCAATTGAGCACGTTCATGGGCTAGGTGTCATAATTCATGTTCTCCAATTAAATATAGTTGTGGGCAAAAGCTCTGATATTTTAGTTTACAATTTTTTAAAGATAAGAATTGGAATGTACTTTCGCTTTCAAACTGCTGCGCTGCTTTTCCAGATTTTCTCCCCCACCCCCTTTTTTTTTTTCTCATGGCAACTACTAAAACAGGCATAGGAATGTTTTGTGAGTTGAGATCGCAGGCCTCTTCCACTAGTGCAAATGGAATGGGCTTGTCCCATTGGGGAGAGATGGCTCATCAGATAGCCTGGATCCATGTGATATAGGGCTTTAAAGATAGCAACCAATACCTTGAACTGAATCCAGAAGCAAGCTGGCAACCAAGCAGCTCATGCAATAGCAGTGTTATTTGTGCCATCCTAGAGGCTCACAGAATTATATGTACCACTGAATTCTGCACGAGCTATACCTTCTGAATACTGTGCAAGATTAGTTCTCTTTATTTTTTTTTGTTATTATTTTTTTACAAAAGTGCTTTTATATCTTATTATGGAAACCTTGCATAGGCCACTGTTAAGGATGGAATTAATGAACTGGGATGTATAGACATATTGTGACTGCAGCTTCCAGAATTCTTAGCTAGGACTCTAAACACAGAATTTTGGGAATTTCTAAAACCTACGAACCATTCCATGCTGAAGATGACCACTATAAGCTGTTATAAATAATATTTACAGTGCAAATCTGTTTACCTTATCAGGTATACAAGTACCAGTAAAATAAATCTAATCTTGGCACACTAGTCCCATAAATTACATTATTCAAACATTAATCACATGTCATAACATATATAACTCTTTCTGGTATTTGATCCCAGTTATTACAAACACAAACAGCATATTATAAGGCCATCTTTCCATTCAAATGACTTATTCATTGACACACTGAAACTCAATCTCATTTTAACTAATACTTTGAAAGCTAAGCCATCAGTGTCAATTAGACCCTCAGTCACTGAATAATTACACTGCAATTGGCAAGGGTTAATTACTACTGTTGTAAATGACAATGCAGGTCTGAGATGTGTTTGAATTGTTTGGTAATGTAAGTTCTGAAATTGTGGCTCTTTTTCACAAATATTTGAAATAATATATAAAGTCTGACAGTCCATCTTTTCTGTGGAGACTAGAGATTTCTATTTTAGTTACCTCTTCCTTCTAGTAACCAAGAAACAACAAGAACAGCAACACAACAACAATAATACTATCCATTTTCATACTTTCCAATATGACCCAAATTAATGCTTTTCTTGTTTGAATATGTTATCTTTATTTTTTTAAAAAAACACAATATGTTCAAATGTTAGGAATGACATCAGTCATTTAGGTGTGAGTGAAAATAAAATTAAGTTAAATCATTTGACAAATGTTTTTCAGTCAAATACAAATGCCTCTGTTGTACAACGCATCCTATGACAAATCATCTGTTGTTTTGGTAAGGTTGCTATAGAAATTAATTATTGCATTCTTTGGCAGCTGGCATTTCCCAATATACAGGAACAAAGTGATACTCTTAAAGCAGAATATTTCCAGCCTGAAAATGTACTCCTAGAGTTCTCCCTCTGCCCATGCTGCCACTTCGCTTTTTCCCATCAAAGTGAAGTGGGTGTATAGAGACATGTGTGCAAACAGATAAAGTGTTAGGCACAAGAAATAGAGAGTAAATGGAAGTTCCAAAATGAGTACAAGTTTATTTCATGCTATTCACGTCTAAACAAGAATCTGTACTACTAATAGTCAAAGCAAATTGGCGGTAGATAAGAGTCAATGGAATTCAAGGAGGACTAAACTTAGATCTCTTGTGGGCATAGAGACTCCAAACTGATTATGTACTTAACTACTCTCTGGGGTTCACATATTCTTGCCTAATATATTTACGTTGTTGACAATTTTAAAATGCAAAAAAATATTTTTACTTTATTTTCAAAGATCTAAGGATCCTGGGGAAGTTTTTTGCATAGATTATTTTGCTCATTTTTTAATGTATTTTTTTTTGTAAAATTCAGAAAATTATGCTCTCAAGACAACTAGGTTTCTCTTTGGGGAAGAATTCAAAAATAACTTTTGGCTTGAATACGAACTTGATTTATCTCTTTCCTCCCATGTTTTCTAAATAAATTCCTAATGAGAATGAAATGGTCTCCAGTAGTTGAATAGGGGAGTTGTCTCTTTTGTTGGGGATACTGCCCAAAATGTAAATGGATTTTCTTTTCAAAGCTCCTTTTTGAAAAGAAAAGGAAGAAGGATTAGATTTCAGAGAAGACATACAACATAGGCCAATGCAATAGCTTTTGGTGGAGGTCATGTCAAGGGTGATGTTCATCTTTTCCATAACCTGTTCACTGCATACTAGGCAATTCATTATGATGATGTGATCCGTCTCCATTTACGCACCAAGCACTAACCTGGGAGATTTAGTTATCAAAAAAATTGCTGAACATCTTGGACAAAAATATGACCAATTGATAGACAGTCAGCATCTTTCCATGTGTGTGGCATGGTGTAGCTGACTGACTCTTCTCAACAGAACAAGAGAAATATATCTCTTTTATTAATGTAGTGGAGGATTTATAGGCAGAATTGCTTTTCTAAATATCTTAAATTTCTTCATAAGCTGATCAACCATTTCAGAATCACAAGTGCTCCATCTAGTGGTTCACCATTTTCGTTCAGTATGCTGTTTCTTAGTAATGTTTTACAATGATTCTCCATTAAATCACTGAAGGCATTGTTTGTTTTTTTAATCAAAAGCAAATATTGATTTTACATTTGTAAAGAGCATTAGGAAAAATACGGTTTACCCCTTCATCTTTCATATTATCATTAAAGTGCCTTGTGTTTCCTGCTTCATTTGCTTTATTTGACCAATAGGAATTTTATTTACCACCTCACAAAACAGCCTAAAACATTACACAATTATGGAAGCTTAATTAATATTCATCTAAAGATTACAACAATTAGCACCCAAACTATTCAAATGTGAACAAACTATTATGTCCCTCTAAAGAACAAAGAGTTTTTGCCTAATTTCCAGTTAATCTAAAACAAGTAGTAAATCTCTCTCTCTCTCTCTCTCTCTCTCTCTCTCTCACACACACACACACACACACACACACACACACACACACACGCAAAAGAGAAGCACACACTACTGCAATTTTACATGGATCACAAAGGCAGGAAATAAAAGTACCCTTGTACAGTATGAAACAGCCTATGGCTTCTGTATACATGTGTATTTATCAAATCAAATTCTTAAAACTGTCCATCTCCATAACAAGTATAGAAGAAGAGCCATTTTCTGGCCAGATCTGACACATCAGATTCAGTCATAATAGAGAGCTGATTGAATCAACCAATGATAGTTAGTAACATAATTCAATTCAAGTAATAGTATTTGCACAAAATAATTTATGAGTAAAAAGAAACTGTTGTTTCTTTTCTCCAGCAATTTTTGTGGAGAAAAACATTACACAGGTATGCAAAAATGTTACACATACTAGGACCACTAGTTATTCTGTCCTTGAGGAAGCCATCAGCTGAGCATAAGAGTATTGTCCTAACTAGTGAGTGTGTGCCCTTTTCTGATTCCTTTCCCCTTATTTGCCTTCTCTTTCTGTAGCTTGTCAGTAAAACAGTCATTTTGGCATGTCATCCTTTATAGACTGTCTGCCATTCAGGTCTGGTGTCAGTTCATATCTCCCTCTCTCTCTCCCTCCCTCCTTCTCCCCCTCTCCCCCTTTCTCCCCCCTCTCTCTGCCTTTACCATACTTCAGTCTGTTTCTCTTCCTCCCCATAGATTTGTCTACTTTTATAAAACTAGATTCTTATTTTAGTTTGCCTCTTCTATTCACTCCTAATCAAAATACATTTTTCCCCTATATCCAACAGATAAAAATCCTGGATGAGAAATTATGCTCCAATCGTTTTAAATCCCTAATATTTGTAGTAAGAACTCTGCTCAAGGATCCAGCACCAGGGTACATCCACCAAGGATTTGGGGTGGTTTTCATTCATAGGTTGCAAAGGAAAAACAAAGAACATTCTTGTCAACATCTATCAGTTCTAAGAATGTACAAATCTAGGATTACATAATTTCATAATTGATGTCAGGCATTAAAAATATCCAGAAGGAAGTATCAGATGCCAGGGATTTAACTCCAATGGGCAGAAGCGAGAACTTTGCCTTGCTACTTTGAAAGTGAGATTTCAAAGATTTCTTATTTCTATGTAAAATAAGATTAGCATAAATGGAACATACACAAAATGAGCCATTTTTTAAAATACCCGCTCAAGAAAGTTCTGAAACACATAAAGGACAAGAGGCTTAAAACATCAGTCCAAAATTTGATCCAATAATTCTTCCGGTCCTATTTGAAATGGCATTGGAAGAAAAAAATGATTAAAAAGATGATGGCTTTTTTTATAGGACTGTTCAGTACACGCATCTCCTTGCTCAAATGATGCAAAACTTTAAGTTATATTCATTGTAATCAATTTGTTGCCCTAGAATTGAGCTAAAACTAACTTCTCCATACAAGGACTGGAAGTTATTCCACCTCAAAAAGGAGACATTCCTAAGCAGCAATCAGTTTTACTAAGAAAGGGGTATTTTAAGACTGTACCACATATTCACTTATTTTAATTTTCAGGACAAAAACAAAAGTTGCAGGGAGAACAAACTAAATTTTATTTATTTAGATGCTGCCTATTTCACCTAAGGGCAACTCTAGATGGCTTAAACTATCACTCAGACCCATCGTGATTTCCCTCTACATCTTTCTTTAAAATTGTAATTCATTTTTCTCAGCCTTGATTAGGGTTTATTTCTCCTTTACAAAGTAATCTCAGCCAACCAGCAGTGAATAAAAAGACTTTGTGGCATTTGACTGCTGGTCAGATTTGTCTGTGTAACGATGTCAAGGGAGGACAAATGAAGTCAACTGAGATCAAAGGACTGACCTCATGATCTCAGCTGCTTAGATGGTGTCATTCAATTCCTCAAGTTTATCAAAAGCTGGATTGCTTCTTCCGATGGTTAGAAATAGTTAGAAAGATGTTTTATCTTAGCCCTCTATTCCCACAGAAGTCACCGATGGATGAATAGACTACAAAATGTCCTGATGAATTCATCTTAGAAAAACATCGTCTACTACTGAATATTTCAGATTACACCAAGCCCTTCCAGCTAGATAAGGCTAAAATAGGAAAGAGAATATTGTGGGACTTGAGAGAATTAACAAGAATGTTAACTTTTCTGGTTTTTTTCTTTGAGAAGTTAACCTATCTTGCCATTATACAATGCTATTTCAAACAAGTTTTTCCTTCTTATAAATGTATGCAGGTATTTTACTTTTTGGTTGCCAAAATTTAGTAGTATTAAGAAAAGAACTGTGACTATTCTCCAGAAATATTCTCAGACACAAATCTTACCCAATAGCTTATGTGTCATATTCAACACAATTTTTTTTCATGTAAAATGAAAGAAATGCCTATTCATATAGCAGAAGCTTCAGCAGTTGTGGTTGTTATATTACAAACCCAAAATTAATAGTTGTTGACAACATTATTGTAACAAGACAATTATGTAATTTCTTTAAATATACACAAATATTAATTTCTTATCCTCAATGCTTAGTGGTATATTTTAATGTACACAGCACATAAGTAAAATCGTGTGATAATCCTGCTGATTTACCAGCACAGGGTCTCTTAACATAACTGCGACAAATATATCATAATACAATAGCCTTATGCTGATCCAATTCAGAATATCCAATTCAATGTTCACACGAGACTGGAGAATTTGTTTTTAAAGGGGGACGGATTTGATGACCTAAATTGTGGCCTGTCACAAAGTTGCATAATAAATTTAGATGACATAAAACCCTAAGTAAGCAAGTACAGCATAATTCTAAATGGTTTTGGTACAGAAGGTCTGCCAATGTGTAATTCATGTTAAGAAGTCTGGTAAATAAATGAATGTGCAGTTATTGTAACTATCTTATCAAACACAGTCCCAGGAATAGAACTGAAGAGGAAAAAAGCTTCACCAGTTACACTGATAAGCTTCCTAAGTGAATGAACAATGAAAATTTGAGCAGGAGACAGCTTACCCTGATTTAGTCCAATTAAGTCCAGTAGGATTAGAGCCATCTAAGGTGTCTGAGAATTAATCTAGAGATCATCCTTGGGCTCACTTGAAAGGGTCAAGTAAAGCAAGCTGTTTTAAAGACATTATCAAAACAGACATTTCCATTTCTGAAAAGTTCATCTTCTCCAAATTTCAAAAAAGTCTGCCTTACCAATGCATGGAAATCTTTTCAATACGTCAGTTGCCAAGATCTGCTGACGAGACAAAAAAAAAACCCTTATGTTTTTTTTCTACTTTAAATGATGATTTTTGCCTTTCAGAAATCAAATGGAATGTGGAGAACTTGAAAAATATTGATTTACTGACAGTTGTTGAAAAGAGCAGCCAGGGTTGGGAAAGCTTTGTTTATTTCCATTACTATTAGGTGCCATTTTTATTTGTCTTTCATGAATTACTGAAAATTCAGACAACACTCTTCAAGCATTTGAATATGCATTTGCTGTTTTATTTCCTGTTAGTAGTACAGTCCGGAGGGCCAAAGTCTGAGTTACCTCATCAATTTCCAGCCTGAAGTGTTTGCGAGGAAAAACAAATGGATGTTTTCAGATAGGATGGAAAATAATCCCTGCCCTTCTACCATCTGATTCTGCCTTGCAAATGCTTTCTTCTCACTTTTGCAGTCTGAATGTATCCACCTGTGGAGCCACACAAACCCCATGAACTTACCCATGACCAGTCTGTAGCCTGCAGGACCATTCCCCCAATCATAAAGCACATAGTACCAAACTTTCAGTCCACATTTTTTTTTGTTTCCAAAGGATGCTGCTAGGAATGTAAGTCACCTAACAGTGATTTGGGTTGGAAATATATAAACCAGGATAAACATTTTAAAGCTGTATCTTTAAGAAAATGCAAAAAATGTAATTGGGTGTAGTTTCTCAAATGGCCATAAGATGGAGCCAAAAACTTGGGTTGTTTATTCTTCGTCTCAGAAGAAGTCTTAGTGATTCTCTGTTTCTTTCTGTTGGAGAGTATGATGTAAGTCTGATACTGAACTGTTTTTGACACTGGACTTTGTTATTAGATTATCCCTGGATGAAAACTGACTGATTTTACCTGTGAATGACTTTGGACTGTGTTTGAACTTTGCTTCACGTTTCTGAAAGTAGAAACCTACATTTACTGTGCAGTGTATCTGTGTGCTCTGTGTTATTCAAACACTACTCTCAAATACGTCTCCCTGTATGCGCTCATTCTCTTAACGGGGAATAATAGCTGCCCAGGAGCATCCATTCATCCATTCAAGGCACCCATTCTTTCCTTTAAAAATGCCCCACTGCCATAATTGGTCCCCAAATTTGGAATCAGTCATTTCTTAATGTCATAATGTTGCTGGCACCACTTCCTGATAGCCTTCAAGCTAATGCAATCCTAAATTGTATTAACAGAGGGATACAACCAAGATCAAGGAAGGTACTAATACCACTCTATAAAGCCTTAGTAAGACCACACCTAGAGTACTACATCCAGTTTTGTTCACCACATTACAAAAAAGATGTTGAGAGTCTAGAAAAAGTACCGAGAAGAGCAACCAGTATGATAAGGGACTAAAACATACAACAAATGGTTGCAGGAACTGGGCTTGGCTAGTCTAGTAGAGAGAAGGACCAGGGGAAACATAATAGCAGTCTTCCAATATGTGAGGGGCTGACACAAAGAGGAAGGGGTCAAGCTAAAGTGCCTGTAGGCCAGACAAGGAATAATGGATGGAAACTGAACAAGGAGAGATTTAANAGTGAGAACAATCAACCAATGGAACAGAAGTTGCCCTTGGAAGTTGTGGGAGAGCCATCACTTGAGACTTTCAAGAAGAGATTGGACTGCCATTTGTCAGAAATGGTGTAGGGTCTCCCACTTTGCGGGGGGTTGGACTAGATGACCTACAAAGTCCCTTCCAACTCTGATTATCTGTTATCTGTTTCAGAATCCTTTTTAAAAAGGGAAGGATTCCAGTTCTAAGAACATTTTATATCATTGGGTAGAAATGCTACCTAAGTACAATTTCACTGAGAACCTATAAAATCATTCAATTTTAAGTACCAAAGGTGCTTTTTCAAGAGGCAACTGGTTTTTCTTTGAAGAGCTGAAGAAGTTTCTTGGATAAGAAGTGAAATGTCTTCAAAGAAAAAAAAAACTGGACTTGAAAAAGCACCTTTGGGACAACTATGACCTGGATGACTGAGAATCTCCACAGACATTCAATTTTAAGGTACTATTGTTGCATTATTCCCTGAGGATAAGTGCAACTGAACACAGTAGGGACTTATTCCTAAATAAACATACCTTGGGTTGTTATTCTACAAAATGTTCTTATATTCGGAAGTATTGATGTATGTATTCCTCTTGGTTTCTTTTTCTCTGCTCATCTTCTCCTGTCTTGAAGTTCTATTTTATAAAAGAGGCACTTTTCCCAATATTTATTCTATTTACTACCAATGACATTTTCTTCAAGGAATGTATAGATGGGGATATTGTATGGTTTTTATCTCCCTATCCACAGACCTGCAGGTGAGAAGCAGAAGGCCCAGACAGAACATTTGGAAGCCTTGCTGAAATGTATGAATCTTTCTGTAGCCATATTGTATGTCCATATTGCAATATTTTATGACACTAACATTTTTGCAACTGTGTTGCTATTTATACTTATTAACAATTGTGCTTGCATTATATCTGCTTTTTGTTCCACTGGATTGTCTGCACACAACAAAAAATAATCATGTAATTTTTAAAAGTGGATTTATGCTCTTTTTCTTTTGCTGCTTGATTGATCTGTCCCAATAAAAATCCTAATCTTAATCTGGACTACTTCCTTGCCATAAAAACATTCAATTGCATTTTCTAACATCTTGTCTTCTGGATTTAGTGTCTATATCCTCCCCCCTCCCCAAAAAATATTCTACCAGATATGTGGAACTATTTAAGCACTCCTGACAAACTGAAAGTTTGAATTCCTATATGAATAAGAAGCTCACAATTGTCCATGCGATATGACAACTGCAAATCTGCAAGTATGTTTACTATTTACATATTCATAAGAAAATGAGACAAGAATACTTTGTTTCTATGTGGACCAGATTTAATGATATACTTTATTAAGCAAATGCTACAGAGGTTATTCATAAGTGCAGCTTTAAATTCATATCTCATGAGATGACAATGGAATGTATTAGTGCAATACATTTATTTAAAATTGTTTGTGTATGTGTGTGTGTATGTATATATGTATGTAAACAGGGAAGAATTATGAAATATTTCAAATATATATGAAGGTTGGTTGCAACTGTTAGCAGTCAGGGGTGGGATTCAGCCAGTTTGCACCCACTTCAGGAAAACCGGTTGTTAACTTTCTGAGCAGTTTGGTGAACTGGTCGTTTGAAGAAATCATTAGTGCAGGGAACCAGTTGTTAAGTTATTTGAATCCCACCACTGGTAGCAGTACAAGTTTATTGTCCACAAGTTTCATGAAATGCTCAGTGAATGGTTCAACCCATTCAGGGAGGGCATGTAGTGCCCCCTTGTGGTGTCAGAAAAGATCACTTGGTTGAAATGTGAATGTATCCCAAGGAATCTTCCCATCTGTTTCCTGTCAACCCAAATGATCTGCAGTAAGTATTGGATGAATGACGCAATAAAGAGACTGGATTTAAATATTAGTTTATCAGAGATTAAAACTCTGTGTTAGAGGTAGAGGGTACAATTCTCCATTTATATTCTAATAACCAGTAAATACTTTTTCTCTCCTCCCTTTTCTAAATCTTTCCCTTTACTTACAAAATCCACATTAGTTCTGTATGACTGCTAGCAGTTCTGGGCTACAAATATCTGGATTAGGTTTTGTATTTCTTGGCTTCCATCTACTGGTCCTCCAGAATGGAGATGTATATGATAGTTCTTGCTTCTGCATAGAAGAAGGGGACGACAGAGAATGAGGTGGCTGGACAGAGTCACTGAAGCAGTCGGTGTGAGCTTAAATGGACTCCAGGGGATGGTAGAGGACAGGAAGGCCTGGAGGAACATTGTCCATGGGGTTGTGATGGGTCAGACACAACTCTGTAACTAACAAGTTTCTATGTAAGTTTTCAGAAAACTCCCACTGGACTGCAGTAGAGAACACTCCCCTTCCCAGGACAGATTGAAGCAAATTCTTTCTCTGAAATTCCTCCTTCCCTCTCCACTGCCTGCCTTCCTTTGTGCATTTAGGGAAGAAGGCAAGAGCAATTGCTAGCTAAGCCAGCGAGAAAAAGACATGTACAGAGATAGACTTTTATGGAGTTCAATTTTGCCACATGGGTCCAATTTAAGCAACTCAGCTTAGTCAGATGCTCATTCTTTGCTCACAGTCAATATTAGGTTTACTCTCGGAAACTGGGAAGATTGGAGACCAGGCCATGGATACTAAATGCTTTTGGCTCTAGTAAGTCTGTAAAGGTGCACCATGATCTCCTTCAAGGCCATGGGCAATGTCTCCTTCTGTAACAAGACATTAGCAATCTCCCAGATCCAGGAAACAACTATCTTCCTGGTTGCCCAGAGAGCCAGGAAGGGCAAAGATCTAGCCCACTGATGAGAAAGGACATCTCAGAAATACCCTTTTCACCATCAGAGTAGGCCAAAATGCACCCATCACCAAACAAGGCATTACCTAGGCCAGGCCTGTCAAACTCCTTGCCCGCGGGCTGCATACATCATTCACTGGCCACGCCCATGCCTGGTTTAGTGAAGGGGGGAAAAAGTCCTGATACGTCACGTGACACCATGACAATGTGAGTTCGACACCCCTGACCTAGGCTTTGCCCATGTGAAATCACAACTCAAGTGAATCTGAATGATTGTATCAACAAAAAACTAATCAGTGGCCAAGAAGGAATCAGAAATTAAACCTCATAAACACATCTGCTGAGCAGCAACCACTGACATATGCTGCTTTTTTATCAAGTTAGTCTGAAAATATGCTGAAATCAGATTTTTGTTTTATTTTTTACTTTTTCCAGTGATAGTCCACACATCACTTGTACTATGGTGTCTCTTAGAGTCCTCAGTAAACATTCAGAATCTGAAGCCTTGGCATGGGATGGGATGGGATGGGACAGAACGGAACAGATTTTTCTGTCAACAAAGGGAAGAGTTTGGTACAGTTTCAGGAACTATTTTTGTTAGCTGTTTTCAAGTATTTCCTTTTCTGGAACTTCCTTGTCCTTACAATCATGTACTCAGCCATTTTGACAATATGTCACACACATTTGGTAAATATTAAATCATCTCCCATTTCCAATTGACTATATTTATTATTAAAGAACCAAGGAAGCCAAGTGCTTTAAAATTAAACTAAAGCATATAAGTATCTAAATCAACCTTACCAAAAATTTGAAACCTGACGAAAGTAGATTTCAGAGTTGCCCTAGGAATCCACAGTGGGAATGTTCTTGACTTTGCCAACAGCTCAAGGATTAAGGAAGTCCTCATAATTTCTTCAGGGATGGGTAATATTTACTGTACTTCCAGAAAAAGACTGAAATGGCCTACTTAATCAATACTTGGGATGTATGCTGATGTTGATGTTCCTCCAGGTGATTTTTATTTACATTTGACATAAAGTTGAGGTTTGGGAAATAAGGAAGAAATCAGTTTTCAACATGTAGTAATGATCTCTTTTATTTGTTTGGGTTTTTTTAGTCTGGTGTAACTAGGTTGGAAACCTCCAAGCATGTTCTTTGTCTGAAAACAGAGGCTCGTAAAAAACAAGGAAAGGCTGTGTTTGTCACAAAACCTTGCATAATATGATAATGAAATACTGAACATATAAAAACAGGATTTATGTAGGATAAATGCAAATGACATTTAACTTACATGAACATGGACAGCACAATTTTAAAAATATTTTTTGGATATTAATTTACTAAGAAAATACTTCTACTGTTTTGATTAGAAAGCCAAGATAAATCAAGATAAACTCTGCAAGGTAAAGACTTGTGCTATTATTTTGTCCAAAAGGATTTTTATAACAAATCTAAATATAAAGTCCAACAAATTATTAACAATTCAATGGAAAAATCCAATCTGAAATGAAAATAAAAAAATCCAAAATGCATCTGAATATGTTTAACTTATTAAAAAGATCTTTTCCCATTACAGCAGGTGCCCAAAGGCAAGATAGTCAAACTCAAGTCTCCTTTTTTTCTCTATCCTGCCATCCTACAGACCCTGCTCAAGTATGTAGATGTGCATAGATAATGTATTAAATTAAAATTCAATATTAATCAAAAGAAACAATGTTTTTATACAGACATGCACACAGAAATGTAAAATTTGGCAGTATCCTCCCAATTCCATGCTGCTCAATTAATTAATTCTTTTTAAAAGTTGACTCAAACATTTCTCTGTACTTAATTCCACCCTCATCAGCGATACATAATAAAACCTATGAATCTCATTAGGATTAGAAACAAGGCAACCATCCAGAGGGATCAGCTGCAGCAAACCACAGTTCAAAAACGTGCTAAGCTTTTACGGCAACTGATAACAGTTAGAAAATTTTGAAAGTAAAACTCAACAGAAAGAGTATACTTTTTCAACACGATAGTGGGATGACTCCAAAGTGCACTGTAAGTCTTTTAGTGGTGCTTTAAAATTAGCACATGTGGAACTAAAATTGATATTTGCACTCAAAAGTATGGATTCAAGTTGCAAGTCTCATTTCAAAATACTGAGCACAGCATCTTTGTTCCCATTGTTCAGATATTGGCAGGAGGATCCATAAGTGTTTGGAATAAGTACTGACAGAGATGGAGAGCGTGGAGTTGGAGTCTTGCTGCCTGCCAGCATGATGCTTCCAAAACATTCTCCATGGATGGATGTTGCCTTAAGCCTCAACAGAAAGATTTTCTATTCCTGTGGTAAGCTGTTCTTATTTTCATGTGAGATTTGGACTTTCACTACACTATTACTGTGAAATGTGGTTATCCATCTAAAAATCATTATGAAATGCTAATTCCAAAAGGAGTTACCATGATGGTTTCTTTCCCTTCTTCCTATGTTTGGTTCTTCAGCAAAACAAAAGGAAAAATACAGCATTGAAAACATTTTAACAAATGATATTACATTGGCCATGGTTAGCATGCATTACATTGTATAAATTGTCAAGAACTATACATGCAACTGTAAATTTGTTTAACAATTAACAACTAGGAAAAGGGAAGGAAAAATAACTGATATCCAGTATTCCAAAAATGGGATAATATCTAAGAATTACAATTCTTAAAATCCAAGCAATGTATTCATCTTGAAACTATTAGTTTTGGCTTCATTACTTTTTGCAATAATTTAAGATTAACCAAAAATCAGCTTTAAGACTAATGTTAATAATCTGAATAATTTAAGAACCTAATTAGCACCATTCTCTGCTCATAAAAAATCTTTAAGGCTTTAGAATGAATATACTGGCAGGGATCCAGAATTGATCTATGCAAATCAACAAGAAGTTAACTACAGATCCAAGTTGTTCTGAAAGAATGTACCACCAAAGAAATGTGCACATTAAGAATCTTCATTTATGAGCAAGGGTTCCACCTCCAAGGCCACTGAACCAAGTCTCTTGTTTTGTTGTCTGTACATAATAAATTGTGCAGTTATCTGGATTTAAAGTTAAGAGAAATATTATGGAGGTCAAACAAAAACAACCTGATAATGAACATGGCATAATTAAGAGAAATCAAACAATTTACTCTTACCACTTATTTATTGGTGAAATCAGCATTTGTAGTAAAACACTTTGTGTATAAATACAATAGATGTATACATATATTTAATTGTATGAGGTTTACAATTAAGTATATACACATCTATTTGGAACAGCATCAAATTTCCTTTGATCTAGATTCCGGTTTCTGCTCTCATACACGTGCATGACAATAGAAGGAGGAAACATATAAAAACAAATTCCACATATAAATTGCTTATCCCTTCTCTGGAGAAAATGTTCCTTGCTTCCAGAGCTAAAATAGATAACTGCATGAAGGTAAGAGAGAAACAGACAGACAAACACACACACGTGGGGCAGGGGTGGATGTTTAATTTCTGCTTGGAAATAAAAACACGATGAAATATACATATAATTGGGAAATATATCAGTAGTCCTTGACATACAACCAAAACTGAACCCAAAATTTCTGTTGCTAAGTGAGGCACTGAGTTCTGCCCCTTTTTATGACCTTTCTTGCCATAACATTTGTTGTTAAGTTAGTAACACAGTTGTTAAGTGAATCTGGCTTTCCCATTAACATTGCTTGGCAGAAGGTCACAAAAGGGGAATCACATGACCTTGGGACACTGCAACGGTCATAAATTTGGATCAGTTGCCAAGCATCTGTATTTTGATCATGTGACCATGGGGATGCTGCAATGGTCGTAAGTGTGAAAAATAGTCCAAAGTCACTGTTTTCAGTGTCACTATAACTTTGAACGGTCACTAAATAAAAAGTAGAGGACTACCTATACAGCTTTATGTCTTTTTGATAGTTCTTGCTCAAACTTAAAGTCACAACTTGTATATTAACAGTTTCCAAAATAGCCGAGAGGAAGGAGGGATATGATACTTCAGTAAACTTCTTCCATTAAATGGTTGGTTTGTTTTTGCAAAATCAAAGAACAAACTCTTTTTATTGCTTTGCTGTGAGAAAAAAAAATATTGCAACAAGAAGGCTGAACTCAATAAAATTACCTGCTACGAACTACTAGAATATAAACAATCATAGTGTGGACTATAAGAAAAATACATGGACTTATACAATGCATTAAATATAACTTATCAGGATGCATTGATAGTTATTTTATGAAGGATTAAGACAATGATAAAGGAAAAAAGAGTTCTGTTTTAAACATTTTATTTATAATTACAAGCTATGGGTTCAGCACTCAAGACATTAGTTTTTTTGTATTATGCTAGATTTATGTAATAAGGGAGTTTAAATCTGAGTATACAAATGTTAGAATAAAGCTAATTTGCAGGACCACACTATATTATTAAATTTTTATTCAGAAAATGTTCAGGTATGGTCTTCCAAGTAAATGCAGGACTATTTGTGGATAAATCCTAAATAATGAAATGTTATTAAGAGTTCCTAAGGATATGTGGAAATGATCACCGAAGTCAAATAAACATTTATTATAATTTTTTTTCAACATTAGCTCTTTGTTAGCTCACTTTAGGTCCTTGTTAAATTAGAGAGAAACTGAAAATATATGAACATAGAAATGAATTCACTCAGATTTTATAATTTCATAAGAACTTAGGCTTAGTTCCCAAAAAATGTTCGCTTTGATTTTATACTTTTAGTATAGGATACAAACAATTTTTAACTCAAAGATTAGCAGATTGAAACTATATATAAAAACAAGTTGTCATCTTAACTAAAACGTCTACAGACATATTCTGTTCTGTAACAACAACAAAACATATGCCAACTGATCAGAAATCTGATGAAGAAAATCAGTAGTCCTCTTTTTCAATTACTATTACATATAAAATCCTGAAAATATTTCAGATAAGAAACTATTACTTCATCATTTGTCAACAAAGGCTTATTAATTTAATTAAGAATTAGAAAGACTATCAATTTTCATCAGAAAAGGATACAAAAATATCCAGTAACAATACTCCAAAGCTCCCAATAAACCAAGGGAGATGATGCCAGAAATAAAGACTTATAAGATATTGTGTTGCAGGCATCTTTAAGACAAGACTCAGGCCATATGTGCCATTGCCTATCATGGCTAATGCAAACAAGAGATAAGAGGTCCCATCTGTCGATCTTCTTTGAAACTAAAGGATAATATAACAAAGCAGTGTTATAAGTAATTAATCATGTATTTGAAATAACTGTTTTTATGACCATTGTAAGCTTTTGAATTCATATTGTCCCCAGTTCCACAAAAATAAGAACACAAGAAACTACATTAATCAAACATGGTGAAATTGGACATAGAGTCTAGTGTATCCTCCCTTAAATCACCCAAAATTAAAAAAGAAACCACCAATTGGAATTATCTTTATTTATTATTCAATATTTATCATCAATAAATTAGTGTTCATTAAAAAAATGGAAAATTGAAGTAGAATTGAAAAGATGACTGAGAAACTTGAGTCCTGAACAAAAGCACTCAATATTACAATGGATTTTTTTTTAAGACTCCATTTGTAAAAAATATTGAAGATTAATCTCAAATGCAGATCTAGTCTTATCATCTATAATTTCAGGAAATATTTAATGACTCAGCACAAATAAATATGAAAACTACCAGGTTTTTTTGGATACTGAAGAAATTAATTATTCCAGTCCTGTTTCTTTTTAATAAGTTAAATCTAGCCTTGTTCTCAATAAACAGAATCTAAATGCAATAGAAGCCCCCTGTTAAAACCATAAAGGCCCGGTCCCACTGCACTTACGGATGCAAAGAGGATGTAAAATGTTAAAAAAAGCTTGCCATCCGTAATGCCGAATGCATCCGTTGTGTACTCACTGCATATGTGTTTCATATGCTCTATCCTTGAGCATCGTCCACTGAGATTTCATCCGTGCAAGAAGTTTTGAGCTGCCACAAAACTTTGTGGACGGATGAACTTTCCGCCGCGTACGATGTACATCCGCGACATATACGGGCACCAAAACGTTCTATGTCGTTATCATCCGTTAAATGTCCACTGTATCCTCTCTGCATCTCTGGACATTCCCTCAACTCACATCCGCTGCGCTGAAAACGGAAAGAGGGAGGAAACAAAAGGTCACACGAACGTACCAGCGATAGTAAGCACGGAATAGAAAGGATGTAAGCGTATGCATTTCGATATAAAGGATTGAAAATGGACAAAACGTTTCTATCTGGATGTATCTCGTATATTTAGGATGTCTGGAGTATGTCTAGAGTAGGTAGAGAGGACACCTAGCGGAAAACGATATTTCCTATAAAAAGGGGGAGAAAATCATCTGGATCAGTATGAGTCCAGCATCCGTGATGTACAGACCTCTTCACCCTTGGTCTTGGTGTTCAACATAATCAATTGTTCTCCACCATGGATGATGACACAGTCTGTATGATAGCTGCCTCATTCATCACCAAAGAACCTGTTCAGACTGTTTCAACTTTTTATACAGAAGGAGAAGAAGATGTCCAAGAGCTGTGTAGGTCCAAGGATGGATCGTGAGAAGAATGGAGTTTGGACTGTATGACCAGTTGAATGGTGGAGCTGAGGAATCAAGACCCTCGTGCATTCCATCACATCATGAGGATGCCACCAGCCATTTTTGATGACTTGTAGAGCATCTGAGAACCCAGGTTGACCAAGCCTAGCACACTTTCGTCCCAACCTGGACCTGGAAGGTGGCACTGACTCTGTGGCACCTGGCCTCTGGAACCAACATACAGAAACATGCAGTATGTGTGGAGGGTGCACACAACAGCATAAGCAAAGTGGTCAGAGAAGTGGTGCAGGCCATCATCGAAGAATACATGGAGGAGCTCCTCAAGTGCCCCACCACTGAACAAGGCTGGAGAAAACTATGGCGAAGAGTGGTATCAGAGGTGGAACTTTCCCACACCATTGGAGCCATAGATGGGAAGCACATGGCCTGCAAAGCTCCAGCCAACTCAGGGTCCACTTATCACAACTACAAGGGCTTCTTCAGTATCATCCTCTTTGCCATGGTTGATGCTGACTACAACTTCATGTACATCGATGCTTCAGGCAACGTGCAGCTTCAGATAGCCAGGTATACAACGCTAGTGACCTCAAGGATGGGCTGGAACGCAACCTCATCATGGGTTTTCCAGATCCAGACCCCCTACCCAATGAACACAAAATGTGACCTACTTCATCGTGTGATGACGCCTTCTCCTCAGAACCTCACCCGTGAAGAAGGATCTTCAACTACAGGCTGTCCAGGGCAAGATGGGTGGTGGAGAACACCTTTGGCATCCTGGCCAACAGGTTCCAAATACTTCTCACCACCATGCAGCATCACCCAGACACTGTGAGGAGCATCGTGGAAGCTTGCTGCATCCTGCACAATCTCATGCGCACCTACTACCAGTGTTGCCAGAACAGACTTGTCGACTGTCAACAGGGAATGGGACATGGAGCCTGTGAATGGAGCAAGGACATAACCTGAAAGACACTGTGGATGGTACAAGGCCCCAACAGAAGGCTCACGTCAAGGAAAGAAGCAGCGCAACGCTTCTGAGACACTGGTGCAACTCCCAACTGGAGCAGTGGAGTGGGCAAGACAGGATGATAGATGATTAATGGATGCTCCTTGAGACTGTTGCATAACACTGATAAGATTGTGCCATGTATGTTGAGTGGTCCTACCAATGATAGGGCATTAATAAAGAGCTTTGTTTATTTTAAAATGTGTTGATCAATGAATAAATTGTTGTTGATAAAAAAGGTCATATGTGTGGCAGCTGGATGGTGGACATACAGTCCCACTATGCTTGGCAACTGGAGGTTTATCTATCGCACAACTATCTTATTTATCCCAGCAAGCCTGCAAAGGCCTTAAACATTTTTGTAAAGTTTTCACCACACTTTACTAAGGTAAAAATGAACCAAGTGTCTTAAGCAAAGATAACCTTTTATTAACTTTCTTTGGTAAACTTTATGACTTATTAAACAAGCAAAATGAACCAAGTGAAGTGTCTTAAGTGTCTGAAGCAAAGATAATCTTTTATTAATTTTTCTTAACTTTATGATTTTATTAATAAGCAAATGAACCAAGTAAACTATATTAAGTGTGTTAAGCAAAGATAACCTTCATTAACTTTCTTAGGTAAACTTTATGACTTTATTAAAAAAGCAAAATGAACCAAGTAAAGTGTCTTAAGCAAAGATAAACTTAACAAGTACAACTCTGACACTGTGTCTCTATGTCCTCTGACACTATTCTGAGTCACTGTGAGTCATGTCCGTGGTCTCAGCTATTAAGGCGGGAGGGACTGTGGAGGTGGCTGTGGCTTGAGTGCTGGTCTGAGCGCACCATTGGGGTGCTTGCCCGGAGGGTACAACAGGGGATGGTGTTTCAGGAAGCTATCCGAGACCTGACTCAGTCCCATGAGGTTGAGAGGCCCTTCATCAAGGCCCTGAGATGTGAGGCCCAAGACTGATGACAGATTGTCCGTGATGGGCTTGGCTGTGGGTGGAGGAAGGAGGAGTGTAGTGGGCTGTCTGGTCTGCAGCTGGGTGGAGATTGGAGTCTGTGGCGTGCAATGAACCTGGCCTGGACGGAATTTTCTGCTTCTGTTGTGGGAAGTCCTGGTAGTCGTAGCCTTGGTAGGTGAGGGGCTGTTGAAAGCCGTGGAAGGGCTGTGACATCGCCTGAGGTGGAGGACTAGCCTGGACTGGGTAGGAGCAGCTCAGCTGGGCTTGAGGTTGTGCAAAAGTGATGTGATCTTCTCCTTCATCACCTGGTACTGGCCTCGGGCAGGTCTCTGAGGAGTCTGGCTCACGTAGGTATGAAGGGCTTCCGGTCGCAAGGATGGTATGTCACTGTGGACCAGCTGACTAGAGAAGTTCTGTGCTGGTCTTTACTTGTGTCCTGATCTCCAACAGCACACTGTGGTCCTGACCTCTTAGTCTGGCCTCTCTGCCTGCTCCTCTGTAGCTGGGGGTGGGGTGGGGGTCGGGTTGGCCTCTGTGGCTGCTGTCTCTTCCTCCATTTTGACAGGGGATGCCTCCAAGTCCACGGCAGTGGGAGTGCAGCTGTCCGGGGGGTCTCTGCCAGGGGACCCTCTGAAGATACCCTGCCTGGATAGGCTCGCTGGCTCCTGGCTGAAAGAGGACTGGCTGTCTGTGGGCTGTCTGAAGGAGAGGGGTGTCAGAGGGGCTGCTCCTCAGTGGTGGATCTCATCCTCCAGGAAACTGCACTTGGCCATGACATAACATCTCCGGGTCAGTGAGGCTTGACAGCAAGCTGTGGATTTCTTGAGGTGTTAGCTTGCCATACCCAGGTGTGCATGTGCTTCCACCATCCAAGGACTTACTTCTGCAGTGTACCCCCAGGCTCTGTGCCCTTTGTCTTTCCAAGCTGCCTGCTTCTTCTTGGTGTCCCGGGTAACCAGTCTGTGGCCTGTTCTCCCAGAGGTACTCGTTCTCCTCAGCCATTCCAGACCTCATCCTCATGCTATTTGAAACAGTGTAGCTGTTTCCTCTCTCCCTTGCTTCTTTCGGCCTTACCTCTTCCTTGCCTCTGGCAGGGGCTTCAGCAGGGCCTTCAGGGGCGTTGAGCAGCAGGGCTTCAGGGGCTTGAGAGCAGCAGGGTCTTCAGGCAGGAGGGCTTTGAGGGCCTTGGGCTGGTCCACCGCAGCAGCAGCAGCAGCAGCTTCAGAGTCAGTGCCAGGGGGTGGGATGCTGTTCTGGCCTTCTTGCCAGGGCTGGAACGAGTAAGGCACGGGCTTCTCTCTTGCTGACTGACGAACGCATGGTGTTCCTGCTAGATGGTATGTGCAGCACCGTCTCCCCTGTGTGTCTGCTGTATGTGTGCTGCATCCTTTTTGCATATCCCCGTGGACGCGCTGACGGGAAATTCTGGTGCATACTTCACGCATGCGCAGTGAACGCTTTGCATCCGATATATACATCTGCGCGGCATCCCCTTTGTTTCCTTAGGTGTCTGTGATGCATCCGCTTCATGCCGCTGATGCATCGCCCCTTTCCGCTATGCGTCCGCTTCACAATTCTCCCCCGGAACCCGTTTGGATGTGTCATTCCGCTTCCATCCACTGTCATCCGCTAGGCTTCCTATGAACATCCGATACGTTTAACATCCCCGCTACATACTACCCACGTCCGTTCTTTTCCGTTCTATTCCGTTCTGTTTATGCAAATTTTTACCACTTTTTGGAGCGGATGACAATGGATGGAGCCACCCCCGAAATTTTTCTCATCCGCTGTGTCCTTTATGCATACGTTTTGCATCCATCGGCCAGTGGGACTGGGCCTTAAGCATTTAGAAAATTCAGTTTATTTTACACATAGTTCAACCAATATTTCCATGCAAATTGCTTTGTTTACCGACCATTTTCACAACTTTTAAGGGTATCATATTTCAGCTGCAAATGGATGAAGTCATAATTTTGGATATGTATTTTCTAGCTGATATGTGTGACATATTCTATAGTGATTTTAGAAGTGAGATTGTAATTGATCATTCACTTTCTTGATGAATGTTATAGGTAGGCATATTATCTTCAGAACTAATAAACTTACATTTTTATGGAGCTGAGGAATTCTAGATCCCAAGTAAAACACACACGATAAATAGCCACAAACAAAGCCTGATATTTCAGCCATGCCGTGAGACTTCTGAAGAGTTTAAAAAATAGAAAAATATTTACATTTGCAGAAGGCAATTCTAAATTAGCTTGTGAATAGCATGCCATGTACTAAAACAGTGAACATGGAAATCCTTGTCAAAATTGAAAACTGAGTCTTCTAAATATTGGGGATAGTAGATATTTTCTATATAATTTGAGTTTGTTACAGTCTTTAGAAATATTTTATAGTTTACAAATATTAAGATAAGGACTCCCTCCGGTAGAGTTCATCTTCTGAAGACTATATAGATATATCTACATGGTTTTCTTTGCAAAATATAAAAGGGGTTTGATGCTTTCTTCTTCCAGAATGTGTTTTTTTTAACCTTCCATTGTAGCTTACAATCATGGGATATCCCATCTGCATACCAACTAGCTCCATTTCTGTGTAGGGTTTTGTTTCTTCTTTCATTTTGGGAAATCAGTCAAGGTTAGCTTGCCTAATATATCTACATGGAAATTTACAGTAATTTAAACAAGGATTTACCTCATTGGATCCCAAAATAGTATTCTGGATGTTATTTCTCATCAACAGCTGAGTAGGTAAGATTAAACAGAGTAATAAGCATATCAGGACCCAGGCTATACAAGAATACTTCATATTCATTCCGCCTTGAAAGACAAATGAAAAATAGGGCTAACAAAATATTTGATTGTTAAAAAAACCTGTTTGCAATATAAATGGTACTATTCTAATACAAGTGAGCAACATGGGATTTTTATATTGACTCAATTGTTTTGCCATCAATGACCTTGCAACATAAATTTTGCAATAATCCTATGTAGTACCAGTTGTGTTTATTTGGTCAATGTCTACTAAGATTTTAAAATATACAAGGCAAAAGTAAAATTGAGTGGATGAAATAAAATACCAACATAACAAGGAGGTTGAAAAGATATAAGATAAGCTATTATAATTATATGTTAATTAACTCTGCAGATGTAAATCTAAAATACTGCAATATATGAAATTAAAGCACGTCACCTAAAAGTGATATATAAAATAAAAGTGGTTATTCCAGGGACCAGTTTTGCTTTATTTTCACTGTGGAACTCAAAATTTGGCTACTGACCAAGTAATCAAGGATAGTGAATCTTCCAAATGATTCAGATACAAATTATCTGGCCTTCCTTGGAACTTAAATATTGGAGGAAGAATTAAAAAAAAACAACTCCCAATAGAATTTATAATGTAATAATACATGAAAAATAGGTTGAATTCATTGTAATCGAATGGGCAGGTATGCTTGGTTAATGGGGTTTTGAAATATCTGCCTAGCACCAATGCAGATTATATTATGCCTGTCTAGGAAAAATGTTCTCTTCAACCCAGAAAAAGTTAAGATTTTATAAGTATTTTGCTTCTTCCCACACCTCTTTGTTGTACCCAATTTCTGTCATATTGGGGCAACCTATTAACTTCTGCTTCTTCATATACTTTATCCTTTGCTTGGTCATATCTGAAAAATGTGCTTGGTCATATCTGAAAAACATGCACAATGCCAGCCTCTGCTTGGCAACCTATTTCCAGGATGAAGCAAAATTATTCATTAATTTTCCAGCTCAGCTGGAAAGAATTTGATTTTCAGCAATTAATTCATCCACTTCTTTCATGCCCTTAACCTGGATTATGGGCATTCCTATCTTAAACCTTAACTGGGTGTTTGCTGTTCTATTGGGGGCATCAAGGACTGATTTCAAGAATTTTGTTTGCACCGATTCTAGTGCATCCTTCTTTGCCTACATTTCCACTTATGCACTGTAAAACATTTAGGCCAATGAACTGGCCTCAAAAAGTTTGAATGCTGCAGGACTAATTGATCTCTCCTTACCTAGAAAAGGTATTTTCTAGTAACTGAAGATCTAAACATTAGCTACATTGCTTAATTCTGGTGCTCATTCCAGGTGCCTTTAGAATGGAAAACCACTGCAAAGTATTTAAATGAAATATGCTTTATGACATCCATGATAGTTAAGTGGCTCTAGAAAAGGCCAGAATTTTAGATTTCTCAAAATTTACAACCTGTTGATTTTATCTGTAGTACCATAATATTTCTATCATTGTTCTTTTCAACCCTATATGGGATTTGTGAAATTATAGCAATTTCCTCAGCATGGAGGACTATAGGGATTTTGTACCTTGATAGTTTAGAAGTCTAGGTTATGAAAAAGGTCTACCACTGAATTGACATATATATTTAAAAAAGAGGGGATAAAAACACACCCCTTTCAGAACAATCAATGTGCCAGAGGTGCGTTTGAGGATTACACCTCACTCTTATATCCTTATGGGAGACACAAACTGCCCTTATGCCATCAAAATGAAGTAAGATCACAAACGATGTTAAATGTATTGCACTAGTGGAATGTGATGTATTTTATATTTCCTTTTTGTTGGCTAGTATATACATCTGTTACTGTGAACCAGGGGTGACAAACTCGCAGCCCACGGCTGGATGCATCATGTGCTGGCCTTGCCTGGTTTAGTGAAGGGGAAAAAAAGTCCTGATATATCACATGATGCTGCTGTGACGCCACGAGTTTGACACCCCTGCTGTGAACAATGGGACAAATTCATGCTGTAACTTGCCAACTACAGCAAAATATCCTTCAGCAACAAGGTTTGTGATAAGTTATTCAGGCTTTTAGCTTCATCATGATCTTGTCAACATGTTTTTGCTATCCTAAAATAACAGGATTCTAAATCTTATCTTATCCTGTAACTCCATCATGCCATTTAAATTTGCATAGTTTGGGCAATTTTAAATGTCACATATAAATATTGAAGACATTACCTACTACTACAAAGATCTCAAATGAAGATACTTACATTTTGTTATCTTCTGATTTTTTAACTTATAGTAGAAAAACTGAGATATCACAATTATGTCCATGTTAATATAAAAAATTGCAGTTACAGTCTGGAAAAAAGTAAAAAGAATCAAGCCTAATTTAACATATCAATTTATAAAATATATAATAATATACATATCAAAAGTTTTGCTCACTTATTCTTGTTTTTTTTTCTTTTAGAGAGGATTCAAGAAAAAGAACATCCAAAAGTACATATTTATATATAATAGCCATTGTCAAGTATAAAACTAAAACTCCAGCAAAATTTACCTGTATTGGAAGTTGATCTGTCAAATAGCACCCAATAAAATTGGTGAGATCTCCTGCAAGCCAGCATAGCAAAAAACTCAAAGAAAGTGCTTGCTCCACTTTTCCATTCTGGTAGGCTACATAGAGTTGACTGGGGAAAAAACAGTAACAATAACAATGGAACTATCCAGCTACTCAGTATTCATAAAATGCATAAGAATCAACTCAGATGAAAGCAAAGATAAGGATAGTATACAGAAGTAAAGAAATGAACTCTCTGAAATAGAACCAAATAGAACCATATATATTGGCTGTAATTATTTTCAGAGTACAAAAAAAATCTTCTCTCACAAATTATTAATTAATCTCTGAAGACAAGTAGTAATACAGGTAAGTCCTTGACTTTATGACTATTCATTTAAGAACTATTCAGATTTACGGCACTGAAAAAACTGACTTATGACTGGTCTTCCCACTTATGACCATCACAATGTCACATAATCAAAATTTGAGCACTTGACAGCTGGCTGAATAACTGCAGTGATTTAACAACTGTGCAAAAAAAAGGCTGGAGAATCAGGTGCTATTCATTTAATGATTGTATTGCTTAGCGACAGAGGTTCCAATTCCAATTGTGGTCATATATTGAGGACTACCTGTATCCATATTGTACAAGCAAGAAATGAATTTGTTCCTCTTGGCATACGCCTTGTTTCATGGCAAAATCCACTTCCTTCATAGAGTAAAGGTATCAGTGTATTATGCTGTTTAGGTCTGAGAGACAGTGACTGGCTCCAAGGTCACCAGTTGGCTTCCATGACCAAGGAAGGACTAGAACTTGGGTCTCCCCATTGCTAGTCCATCCCCTTAACCACTACATCCTAATGGCTGTCTATGAGCAAAGAATGGAGGTTAAGGGATTATTGACGAGGATTTCACAACTGATAAAACACTGTACTATTGATTATTCTGGCTCATCCTGTCGTGGAGGTTTTTCCCTCAAAACACATATAAGTCTAACATGGAACTAAGTCCAGAAAGAGCCCCAGGGAACATAGGATAATGCATCCCACATATGCCATGAATGGTTATTTCTTGATTTTTCAAAGAAAAAGTTGTATATTCATTTTTCCTCCAAGATAAAGCAGTCACTGCTCTTGTAGGAAGGAGCTTCAGATGACAAAGATTGGTGTTTTCAAGATACTGCCACAATAGAATATAGTCAACTAGTTTATCAAGCATCACAGAATATCTCAAACAGAAGAAACATGCTGCTCTGGGTTATCTATTTATAATATGTAGAAAGGAACAGAAATCCATCAAAGAATAAACCAGACTGGCAATTTCTGAGTAAAGCCTCAGGCAAGATTGCTCATGATGAAGCTGAAAAATACTTAAAGGTTTAAACTCACGGCAGTGCAGCAAACAGAAAGCAGGCAATAGAGATCAGTCCCAGCAGAATGCTCCAGTATTCCCATGCATTCCTGACACATTCTTCAAGAAGATGCCAAATCCAGGGTGTTCCATTCAGACACAGTTTCTTAGCTTCTACTGGAGAAATATTTAAAGCAGGGGGATGAAGCTGAAGAGCCATCTATTCAGGTTCAGGGATATTACTTCAAATTTGGCTCTGCTTTGAATCCCATACAAATCCTTTTATCAATTTTGAATACGTTCTTTCCCTTGTCCAAGGTCTCACAGAGATGGATAATTTGCTTCCAACCTCACAGATGGGCCTGCAATTCAAACAAAATAACATACCCACCATGAATACATCAATTTAAAAAGACAGATCCAAATTATTCTATTTGGACACATATGAAAGGCAAAGTCAAAGCAAGGAAAATTTTGTAGACATTAACCCATAGTGCCTAAACATGTTTACAGATTGAAGCTGGACATTTTTGTACAGTTATTGTTTATTTTTAAGTACAACACAAATGTTTAAAAGGAGTTTAAAGCTCATAAAGCAGACCCAATCCCCAGTCCATGGCCGCATCATGACAGAAACTGGGCCGTGGAAACAGAACGCAGGCAGCGCACAAAACCACACACCCTCCAGTCTGCGGAAGAACTTCTCTGCATAGAACCATATATATATGGTATTCAGCTTTGTTCAGGTATTTTCCCACGTCATCATAATTGTGCTTTTAAAGTTGTAGCAACGTTTCGGCAGAATCTCATCTGCCATCATCATCAGGCTTCTGTATCATGTTCGTCTGTGAGTCAGACTTTTACAGTTGTTCAGTTTTAAATTGGGGCTAGCCCATTACTGTGCCAGAATGGTTTTTTCTTCATCCTGATTGGTTGGGAGTCTTGGTCTGTATTTATTGGTCTTGGAGTTTGCTGTATTCTGCTTGATTTGTGTTTCTAAATCTTCTGTCTGTTTTTGTGGCTTTTTTTTTTTTTTTCTTGATTGGCTGGCAACATTGTGTTCCTGTATTGGAGGCTTTAGTGCAGCTTGGCTCTAAGTAAATGGACAGCTATCATTTGTTAGGAACCTAGGTTTCATCTGGGTGCCTGGTTGAGGTGTGTTTGAGCTGGAGGTATCAGGGGGGATCTGTTTTGTGCCCAGGTGTTTGCCTGGCTTGTTGGTGTGGAGATTTTTTTGTTTGTGAGTGCAGGCTTCCAAATAATTGACAGTTGGGTGGAATCATCTCTTCTATTCATGCTTTCAGGTCTTTTTTCAATCTCTATGGCTTCTCTAATAATTTCTGTGGCTGGAGTTTTCTATAGTGGCTAGGGTTTTGTGCCACTGAAGTCGATGCTATGACCTGTGGCTTTCATGTGTTGGACTAGTGAGGAAGTTGTGTTCCAGCCTTTTTACTGCATTTTTGTATTCATCTAGGCGGGTCCTTATTCTTCTATGGTCTGTCCAGTGTATGTGGCTGGGGCATGATGCACAGGGGACTTCGTATATGCCTTGGTTTTCCAGGTCAATTTTTATCTTTGGGTTTTTAAGGATGGCTGCTATTTTTTTGTCTGTTTTGAAGGCAGTCTTGATGTGATGCCTGTGTAGTATCTTTACTGATTTTGTCTGTAGTACCTCTTATGTAGGGCAGGACAGCTGTTCCATAGGTCTGTTCATCTTCTAGGTCTCCATTATGTCTGTGTGTTTTTGTGGATCAAGCCGGTGATTTTGCCTTTGTTGGAAGCCGTTGGCTGTCAGTACTTTAGTCGGGTGTCATAGTTCAGTCTTTATGTGTGTCTAGTCTGCCAGGTGTTTGGTTCTGGCAATTAGTGTTTTTGCCACGGAGTTTGTCTTGTGCTGGTGGGTGGTGGGATTGGGCATTGAGGCAGAGATCGGTGTGTGTTTTCTTCTGTTATATGGTGTGTCCCAGTGCCATCTGTTCTTTTGTGATTAGTACATCTAGGAATGGTAATTGTTTGTTTGTTTCCGTTTCCATGGTGAACTTGATTTTGGGGTGTGTGCTGTTTAGGTGTGTCAGGAAATCGTTTAGGTTTTCTTTTCCATGGGGCCAAATCACAAATGTGTCATCGATGTTATCTTAGCCATAGTTTGGGTTTGTGGGTGGCATTAGCCAGGGCTCTGGATTCGAATCTTCCATGAACAGGTTTGCAATGGACAAGTGACAGTTGTGATCCCATAGGGCTCCTTCAATTTGCTTGTATCTTTGTCATTTGTATGTGAAATATGTGTTGGTTAAGCAGTGTTCTGTTAGTTAGTTCCATGAGATGTTTAGCTGGTTGGTATTTATTTTTGATGATTTCAAGAGTTTCTTTTATCGGGATTTGAGTGAATAGTGAAACCCGATAGTCAAGTTCTGATAAAAGAATCTCTTGAAATGATCATATATCATTCATATGGATGGGAAGAGAATTTTTTTTTTGAAAAACAGGAATATTAGCAAATAGATATAACATAAGAAAAGAAAAACAATCATCACATATATTTTTATTTTTACAATAATTTGTCATTTTTACATTATAAGAATGGATGTGTATTATTAAAACATTTTAAATGATGGAATCAAATGACTAGCTTTTTAAACAGATTTGCCACAGTTCTCCTGAGTTTAATTTGCTACATTTGTTCTGCATGCATATCATGTTGCATCCTTTTGACCATTATCCAAATGTTAATGGCATTTGGAAGGGGGCAGAGCGAAGGAAGAAAATTGCTATTTTCCTGACAGAAAGAGTTTGTAACTTATTACTTCCTCCAATTCTTGTTTCCAACTAAGTTCTTCCAATATAAAACAGCACAAGGCTCAACACAGCAAAGCAGTTTTCAACATAAATGCAGTGTTGTTTCTTGTACAACCCTAGTTTCATGCAAAACCACAGAGTTGTATCCTTTATAAATATTGTATTCAGATAAAATATCTTATTTTTTAAAAAATATTATCATTTGTAGAATGGCATTTGTAAAGTTGTTTTGGAATAATTTCCAGATAGGTAGTTACTCTGCAAAAAAAAAAAACTCCTTTAAAATAAATAAATAACTCTAAAATAATTTTGTTTAGCTCTTTTTTGTCTTTAAGGTATTACAAAGCTCTTTATATTATTTATATAACTTTATTTTTATTGCAAAAACTAATTTTTGATACACAGAAAAATGTTTAATTCAAGGAAAAATAATGCAGAAATATTTAGGAACCCTTATGTACTAGAATGAAAAATTAAAATCCTTTATTTAACATATGTTTATATTCCGGCTTTTAAAAATATAGGATCATTAGGTCCCACTAGGTATTATAGTTACAATGATTAATATGACTTAAAAGCCTAGTTCTTATACCCCATTTTGTTGTCATATATTTTACCTAAAATATAAATAAAAGTAGCCAAGGGATTTTAAAAGCAACTCTCCATATTATGTGAATATACATCCTATGTAACTAATTTTTATTGAGAATTCAAGGATTGAATGAACTTTCCTAAAATTGAAACATTAAAGCAATGAAATATATCTTGTACTGACACTTTCCAAATTTCATTTGTATGTTCAGTGATATGAAAACAGAGAAAAGATTACAGTAATGATTCTGATCTGACCCTCTTGCCCAATCAAGGGGGGTGTGTAGAAATGATAGGAGTAAGATGGTCCTTCAAATACTATGACTCCATGTCATGTAGGGTTTTGTAGGTAATAATCAACTCCTTGACTTACATGTGGAAAAAAAATGGAAGCCACTGCAGCTTACAGAACAATGATATAATACAGGCAAAGAACACACACCCCTAATTTTTCTTCCTCATCCCTAGAAGCCAACTGATCAGCCCCGTCAAGGGGTACCTACTCAGAACAGCTTCTGCCTACAGCACACAGCAAATCCCCTGGCCTATCCAAATACTCTCCTGCTCTCACTAGGCACTAATCCAAACAGATCTAAGGGTGATCAGAGCCAAGTGGTCTTCCCTCTCCAGGGTCCCTCTGAGGCAGTGGATTTGTTTTGAGTAAAATGGATGAACATGATAGCTCCTGAATCATCCACATAAGCTTTGTAAAAGATTCCATTATTTTCACAATTTTAGAAAATACACTTTCACATATCTGCTGTCTTCTGAATACTTGCCTAGTGCTAATTAGCAAAGTACATATCCCGAATATATAACGGCATGAATTACTAAATCTATTATCCAATATTCAACACTTAGTAAAACATTTGAACCTGAGCATGAAACTGCATCAGCAAAAGTTTGATTCTTATGCTAAAATAGCACTACTATTTTGTCCCAGTTAATAATTGTGAAATACAGAGAGAAATATGGGATATTTGAGAAACAGTGAGATGGACTTATTGCAGAAAAATTGGGATCTTTTGCATCTCCAAATTTAGGTAGTACCAGTTATTTGTAAAAGATAGGACTTTCCTTACAATACCACCTCTGTGAGATAATTTGGCTTGAAAAAGAATATCTGGAATCACCGAGAGACTTTGGACAGCTGAGGCCAGACTGGACAGAGGTCTCCTCAGTCTTTCTTCAATACCTCAGTATAATTTGATTTACTGAAGATGACATTTTGTTTTTGGAATATATCTGTTTTTACTAGAATGGAGAGATTACCAGATGTGATTAATCACCTTCAAATTGCTTCAGTTTTTATCTCATATTGGAATAGATATTGGAAATTTCTGCTTTACACAGATATGAAATTAAATTTTATTTTAGTTTTGGAAATTTAAATAACAGAAAAACTTTCTTTAATTTTTTTTTCTTTTTAAAATCTATAGAAACTCAGGGAATTTTACATCTGTATGTACATCAAAGTATATGGTTCAATTATGTCATAGATTATTGATGATCTATTATACTAATAGAAAGAGATTACTGTTTTCCCTATGTTGAAAAAAAAGGAATTTGAAAGCCATACCAACATATGGTACATTTTATTGTTTGTTATTTAACTATTTATTGTTAGCTATTTAACTAAACTTATCTAAGCCACCTTTATTATTCAAACTCATATTAATTTATTTAATTTGTCTTGCACTGCAATCTTCACATACAAATTCAGAATCAAAGCCTTTGAAGTTTAGTAGGGACTGTACTCTAAAATTAGTACTTTTCTTTAAGTTCATTGTCTTAGTTCCAACATTTTAGGAACTCTGACAAGCAGCTTTTAAAAAAAAGAGTATATTTTATCACTTTTTTTACAGTTTGAAATGGAGACAAAAAATGTGAGATCAGAAAAAAAAATCAAAATAAACAGCTGTAAAACTAAAACAGTGATGCAGTGAGGAAAAAAAAATCAATGCAATGCATTATTAAAGTAGAATACACTTCATTACCTCAGGGCCTGCATGTTCCTGAGAAGCCTCTGAGACAATTCTAACAACACAGTGAACATCAAACTGGTAGTGAATATTGGTAGAAATTAACATCTTGTATCCTTTAAGAAAAACAAAACAATTTTGCTTCAGTCAAACAAATATTTCGATTATGATATCTTATTTTTCCTCATATCTTCTAGGAGGATGCCCAAATTTATTCAGCGATGCTTATACCTTATTTTTGAAATTTAACTGGACATCTATAAAGCTTAGCTATAATCAGTATTCGAGAAAGCAAGCAATAGAGTTTATACAGGTAAGCCTACAATTCTTATGAGGCTGAAAATCTGGCCTTTGACTTTCTGCCTTTATAATATCTCCTTAGATTCCTGTTATTCTGCTCCTATGTTGCTAATTAATGTTTAGACCATACCAGCAGTTGTCAAGCAATGTTCTTACTATCACAAAGTTTTCATAGAAAACCTGTCAGGTGTGCTCATAGCTAAGGCTGGCAGATGCTTTTAAACCATTTCTACACTTTGGAGATTAACCATTAAAAACCATAGATCATATTTCAGGCAATATTCAAAAATAATCTCCAAAGTAAACAATTTCCAACAATGTAATTAACAGAAAAGAACTAGCCATCTCCCACCAGATATACATATCCAAATAGAATTATCTGGTTCAGACATTATTTTACAGCATAATTTGGGTTTTACAAACCACAGTGAATAATATTTATAAAACATTATGCCAAACCTACATCAGCCACATTATGATGTAATGCCTTGTGTGAACATACTTCACAATCATACTTTGACAACATGGAGCCTGCACAGGAGCTAATACCATACAGTAATCACAGATTAATAGAGAAACTGGTCCACCTTCCACAACTTCATTTTCTTGTCATTGTACAGATAATTAATCTTAGATAATGTGACAGTTGCTAAAAAAGGTAAGTCCCATCAATTCCAGTTCAGCCTTTTTCAAACACCCATGGAAAGCAAGAAAGAACCGGTGGAAGGGGAAAATGCCTGTTATCTCAAATTTGGAGCTTCACATAAATATTTGATCTTTGAAATGGTGCCTATGAGTTTAAGAACAGGATTGATGCACCGATAGATGAAATTCTGCATATTCACCAGCCATCTAACACTGACAAATTATTCTGAATGTCAAAGTAAGAGCTACAACTAAATTCTCCTCTCTCTCTTCAGCTTGGTGCCCTCCAGAAGTGTTGGGTTCTATTTCATGCTCTATCTTTCCTCCCATCAGGTGTCTTCAGGGTGTGTTGGCCTTCAATTCTCATAACTCTCACCCCAGCCTAGCCTTCATCCTTAATGGATAGGAACTGTGGGAACTGGAGTCCAAAATACCCAAAAGCCACCAGGTTGAAGAATGATGGCTTAAAAACCACCCTTAAATCAAGGTAGGCTGATGAAACGCTCGGAAGAACCAGGCAGATGGTTGGCTCAAGGCTTTTGAGTCAGCTTTTGGAGAGGTCAGGGATGGTTCTTATCTGACCCGGGAGAAGCCTTCCAAGGGCTGGCTCCATTATCTCGAGTGGGAACAGGTTACCCTGGTTTTCCAAATCGGTCTTCCCTTCGGTCCCGCTGGCTGATTTCTTCTACCGCCTTGCCCGCTTTCCCCGCGGTCCAAACCTCCTCTCTTCCTTCCAGTCGCCCAACAAAAGCAGCGGGGCGGCGAAGCGCATCCCCGCGGGCCCCGAGCGCCGAGCGGCCGTTTCCTTCCTTCGGCCACAACTGAGGAAGAGAGAAAGGAGGCTGAGGTTTGCAGCTCCCTCTGCTGCCCGCCAGCCGCCTTTTCGCAGCTGTTCCTCCAGGAAGGGAGAATAGTTTCGTGTGTGTTTGTGTGTTTGTGTGTATGTGTGTTTTGAGAGCCGAAAGTTCCAGGTATCCCAGTCAACGTTTGCCTTGTCCAGACGCTGCTCTGTTGGGTGGGGACATCCGACAAAAACATTTATTTAATTACCTTATTGTCACTGCATCTCGTACAACGAAATTAAATGTCATCTTCAGTCTACATTATAACTATAAAAATAAAACACAAACATACATCCTTCACATTCTATACAATTAAATTGAAAATCTCGACATTATTTTATTTCCTCCCCCCCTAATCTCAATTTAAGCCTCAATTTGTTTAAAATGTGGCTCTCACACACAACCCGTGGAGTATTCTATGAAATAAAAAGATGGGGTATAAATCAAAGAAGCTTCCTGACAATTCATTATGGTTTCAATGCCTATTTCCATCCTGCCCCTATTCTTTTCCTCTTGATAAAATACCTTGTATAAAAAGGCTGCTCATGACCAAGGAAATGAGATACTGCTTTGCCTTTTTTTTTTTTTTAAGAACATAAAGCATCCCTGTCATTTACCTTGGGTGGTAGACTAGGCACCCACAAGTCTTTCTCCCCACAATCCCCTTTTATAGGAAAACATGCAACTCATCCTGTATTGTATTAGATTCAGCACCCCCCAAAAAAAGTCATGAATTATTTTTTTTTAAAAGCATTGTTTCTAAATGTTAGGACTCTTATCAGGAATTATCTCCCACCAGTAATACCAAACGAATATATGTCTGCATTTTTAAGAGGACCAGATAAACATGGAATTGTAGAAAAAATAAGGAGGTCTGAGGAGAGTGATCAAGATGGCAGCTACAAGCATGGAATCAAAATCCTACCGCATTATGCAAGCAAAAAGGGGCAAGACTTCAGTCTCATGAAGGTGGCCATCATCATGTCCTTATTACTTTATTTAATAACTGTTTGTTTGTTTATTTATTTATTACTTTATTTATTTATTTATTTCTCAAACTTATCTAATCAACATCTCACTAAAGGTGACTATAGATAGCATATAATAAATATTGTTATTGCTACGTTGATAAATTAGACTATTTCTTTTTAACTACTATTTTTCTTTCCTTGATTAACTAAATTTTACACTGCTTTCTGATGTTACTTTTACTTGTAACTTCGCAAGACTAATGGTGGCAATTGTTATGTGTACCCCTCCATTTAGTTTACCAGTGACATTGACCACTTGCTTAGATTGATAATTGAAATGATCTTAACATTCATGGAACAATGGCTCTAGCAGTGATGATCAGTTAAAATATTAAGTGATACATTCATATTGAGATACACTTCCATATACAAGATGCTAGTACAGAAAATAAGGGTTGGTAAAATTTTCATAGTCTGGCTGCTTATAGATTATAGTAAACAGTATTTTCTGTGATGTAACAAAGCAATTATTACTATGCATACTTCCAAATAATTTGGAAAATGCTTCACATCCTGAAATAAGCTATCAAATCCTGCTGATATTCATTAAAATTTTATTTTTCCAAGCTTCCGCATGACAAAAAGAGTCAAGATCATTACATATAATTAAGTCAGGTTTTACTTATTATAATTGCATGAATAAATGCTCACAATCTTGAAAAAAGCAGAAAGATACCTCAGAGTGGGCTTGAGCACATGTGCTGTATCTTTCTTTGTTAAAACATTTTTCTTTCTGAAATACTAAAGAATTTTCTCTCACACATTTTTCTTCTTCAAAGAAGCCACATCTTTTCTTGAAATGGCATATTGTACTTCATTTTTAAAAATAAACACAACCATGATATGTATATTGGTAAACATGCTCCTAGTTCTTACTAAGGAAGTTTGATTGTCTGAAAATAATACAATATATTGCTTATAAATGAAGCATGTGTTTATCTTCTCCTAATCTTTTAACAGTCTAAATCTGATCAATGCAGGGTTTTCAATCAATACATCATTTCCACATTTTCTGCTGAAAAAAACCCAACAATCTAGTGAAATGCATGACTGTGATAATAACATCTTATAACAACATCTAGGTTTTTTAAAATAATAATAATAACAACAAAAATATGGAACACAATTTTAAAAATTTGGGATCTGTTGTATCAATGGTTAGACAATAAAATATAGTAATGAAATATGTAGACTTTTAGAAAATAATGAATATATAAAGATGTATTCTTTTCTTATTATATTTACAAAATGATTCTAGGATAGATCTAGGATGATAATATGAATTGTCATAAAGCAAATTAATTAAAATATGATCATTTTGTAAAACATGAATGAATGGAAGGATGGTCAAATATTGATTAATAATGATATTAATGTATTTAATATTTGATTGAAAATATGAGATTATATACAATGTAATTATAACTGAAGACTATGAAATGGAAGCACAAAACAATTTGTAAACCAACCGGCACACTGTATGTACATATATGGAAGATGACTTCTGTTTTTATGTTTTGTTTGTTTATGNGAAAGGGAGTTTGCGATACAAAAACAATAAAAATATTAAAATACCAAAAAAAAAAAAAGAATGCAGTATTTGCAGACTGCTCACAGCCAGGAGTTTGATCCTGAACTGCTTAAGGTTGTTTCAGCTTTCAATTCTTTTGAAGTCGGTAAAATGAGGAACCAGATGTTTGGAAGCAAAATGCTGACAGTTGTAAACTGCTCAGAGAATGCTACGGAGTGGTACATAAGTCTAAATGCTATAGCTATTGCGATCGCCAACCCAAACCATAACAATTTTCAAGAACAAAAATAAGGATCTGAATCTTGCTTAGTATGGCACTTCTTATGAGAATAAAATAATTCTTTCACAATGATCTGGGCCCCTATTTTAATGTGTATGGTCAAAATTTATATTTTGAAGCTTCATATGTATTGTTAACAAATACAATAGATGCAGAGAGCTAGATTGTGAGTGCCACCTTGTGAGTGAAAAGGTGTGGGAGAGAGAAACAGGATATGCAAAAAAAATCCGCCTGAAATAGAAAAGAATAAGGCCTTTCGGTAGAATAAGGAATCATTTTTGCTTTCTCATGGAGAGATACAAAGCACAGATATATCAAGAGGAAGGTTGATATGTTAGGCCAGAACACTAGCCTTACGAGTAAGTGTTAAATGCAAATAAAATTCAGTGACTAAGTTACATAAAACAATCACATGAGTCTAGAAAGAAAAATGAATTGTACATATATAACTAATATACACAATTATTTTCTCTCTGAAAAATATTGTAAATATTAAACTGTAAAACTATTTGCAGTTGTGATTGGAATATTAAATGAGTAATGTGAGGTGGAAGCAGATAAAAAACCACCAAAAGATTCGTTGATCCAAGGAAAACAAGGTTTTATTCACGTG
>BHFT01008520.1:0-38993 GCA_004320025.1 Laticauda laticaudata
TATCTCTTACATTTTTTCTGGCAAACCTGATGTGGACCTCTCTAGGCAGCTTGTTTTGTCTGGTGTAGTTTGTGTGAATTTGAAAGACCTTATCCAATTCTTTCACGATTTCCTGTTGATCCCTTTGCAATGCTATTAAATGGGACATTACAGCTCCCAGATCTTCATCTTTGGATTCCAATACATTTTGGAACCTCAAATAGAATGTTGCCCATTCCATTTCAAGATGGATAATCAAATCCTCTAAATCTCTGTTCATCTCTATTACTTTCTTGTCTATCCTTTCCAATCTCTTGTCTGTTAGTTCAGCTTTGATTTCTATATTCTTTGTTCATTCTTCTCCATTGTTCATTGGATTGTTCCTATCTTCTCATCCAGATTTTGGATCTTACCCATCATTTCTCCCATTTCCATCTTCATATCTGTATGGTTGTTTACCATTGTCTCCTGCATTTTAAGCATCGTTTCCTGAATAGCTGATAATGTTGCTTTGCATGGTCTGCATGTTAGCTGCGCTGCTTGTTTTTTCTGTGTTCAGCAATGCTTCTTATTGTTTTTTGGCCCGCTCGAGATGCAATAGACACTGATGAACTAGACATAATATTTTTCCCTTTCAAGGTCATTGTTGTAGTACTGGTCATGTAACTAACTTTGTTGTAGATATCTTTTCATTTTACCATTCCCTATTTAATTTTCCTTTTGTTATCTATTCTATTCAGTAATTTTCCTTAAAATATAGATATCTTTTCACCTCACCAACTTATAATATTCTAAATTATTCAAATTTGATTCAGTCTTCTATAGAGTCTGAAATTAACTGAATCACCAATATTAAAGAAGATAAAGAGGAGAGAGAGCCAAAGGGATGGCAGGAAAGAGAGAAGGGGTGTGATATCATGGCATAAAATATGCTTACTATAAATTGTTCTTATACAGCTATGTTATATTACTATATTATGGTATATATAAACTATATAAACTATATTCTTTATCTTTAACTGTAAAGTTCAGATTCTTTTAAACAGCTCTATATTCCACTTCTTATATATATAAAACCTTACTTATTTCATTAGTTATTAATAATCAAATCAATAATCATCAAAGTAGATTTCACTAGTCTTCACTATTTCATATCATTTAAACTTTTAAATTCTTAATAAATTCAACCAAACCTTAATCAAAATATTATCTGTTAATTATATTCTATAAAAAGAGGTCTAATATTATTCATTCACTTTCCTTTCCCTATCCATTCATGTTTTATTTAGTCACAGTCTGTTGCATCAGCATCTCTTCTCTCTGTACAATCTCGAAATGTCACTTCCATTCTCTTACTTTTTTCCATTGTTCTTCTTCTTTTTCAAGTCACAAATCCATCAGATTAGGCTCCAAATTCCTAAATAATCAGTCTAAATCAACTCAAAATTTATCAGAACAAGTCCAAAACACAAAGCAATCTTTAAACAAATAGATCGGCTTCAAATCTCTGTCTTAAGAGTTCCTTGCTTTCACCACCAGATTGCCATTTCCATTCGGACTTCTGTCCTTTGGTTTAAGAATCACAGTTCTTCCATCTCTCTCTGCCATTTCTCTCCTTGACTTTCACTTTCCACCTCCTTCACTTTCAAGTCTGATCTGTCAATTGATTCTAGAAACTCTGTTCATTCTCTGGTGTCTTCCTCACTGGGTTAAAGCACCGTGGATTTGGTCTGCCATCGAGATGGCCAATCACTCACACTTCAGAGTAAATGGGGTCTCCCTCGGAGCTGTCAATCACTTCTGGTGTCAAACTTTTCGTCTGGCTTCCTCACAGGGTCTACAAGCCCCTCACTGGAGCCTCCGAATGCACAGATTGGGGATGAGGGAGCAGAGCTTGCACTTCTCTCCCCACTCTGCTGCAGTGCTGCAACTGAAAGATCTGGTGGAGCCTAATTCTGCCTCTCTAGCCCTGGATACAGCAAAAGGGCTGGCCTGCAGATCACCAGACTGAGTAGATGGTTGGCTCCACCCACTTCTCTGCTCCAGACTCTTTGCAAATTGTTTCTCTAAGGCCTCATGCCTTCTCTTTTCAGCACTGAGCTCAGATTTTGATACCTTTTTTGTTGCAAAGGTCTTGGCCTTAATTTTTGCCGCTGCCTCCCTGGTTGCATAGCCTTGTTGCTTCCTTCTCTTTGCTGACCTCTGGACCACTTCAGAACAATAGGCCTCTTCTAGGCCTGGTTGGTCAGATTGGGCCTGTGTGCTCTCCATTTTTCTGAGGGCTAAATACTGGGGGTGCTAAGAGATGCATCACTAATGTACCACCCTCACTAGAGACCAGGTGAAAGGGCTGTTCTTGAGGCCTGAGCAAGCCTCGAACTTCGTTAGCAGTTAATTAATGCCAATCTGTCTCTATAAGACCACTGGCTGAGAGGAGCTCCAAAACTGTGCCCCAACTCTCAGATGTTCAGTGCAGCTGACAAAAAAGTTTCCGGGCTGTGTGCTATGAATTGTGGCATGGGAGGCCTAAAAACATGATCCCAGGCCTGAAATCACTTTTGATTTTTCCGATCCTCAGCGCTAAAGCCTTGGTGTTAAATGACAGCAGCCACTCTCTGTGACAACTAGGCTGCACCGGATCCCCGGGAATTGCTAGTTTCACTTTCACTGTTTCCACACTGCTGTTGCTTTCCTATCTTCAGAGACATGCTGCTCACGACCAGGAGCTGAGTCAAAGTTGGGGGCCAGTAGCAGGGGCTGACTTTTATAGTTTTGGCAGACTCAGCTCAGTGACATAGAGGGAGGAGTGTTTCCCTATCCTGGACTCTCGTAGCAGCATGGAGAATGATCATATCCTCATCTTGCAGCTGTTGTATTAGTTTTTTCTCTTTCTCGTTCTTCAATTTATATGCCAACCATCTCTATGGTTTATTTGAATGTTCAAAGCAGTTTTGCTTTATCAATCTAATGTTCCATGCCATTTCTTCTTGTGATAGGAAATTTATTTTCGGTTTGACCATATCTCTTTCCCCTTTAATTTTTTTCATTTTGGGGTTCTTTTTGCATTTTTGATTCCAATTCTTTAAGTTTTCCCTGCAAGTCATTTGTTTCTTCCTTTCTTTGTTCCTCTGAGCCACATAGGCTATTGTTAATCCTCCAATATAGGCTTTAGTTGTATCCCATAGGTTTTATAGCATTGTTTATTCTTTCAGATTTACACTGAAGAATAATTCCAGTTATTTTTGCAACATTTGCACATCCTTTTTTATTTTCAAAATTCTTTGGTTTAGTATCCACCTCCCTCTCTTTTCCCCCCTTCCATTTCACTTTTAATGGGTTATAATTTGCCCATGTATTTGACATTATCTCTAATTCCTCTATGTCCTTTCCCATTCACATCATATCATATCTGGATCCATCTACATATCTATTCTTGACCAAGAATTGTAAAGGTTAGAAAATAAAGTATATTGACTTTCCTGTGGATTTAATTCTCTCCAAATATCTTTTAAGTTTAACTCTTGTGCCATTTTAAAGAATGTATCTGGTAGTGTTCTTCTCTTCTTGTTTTTTTGTTTTTATTACTTATATAATCCTTCTTAGTGTCTGCCACTGCATTAAAGTGTCCTATTAAACATACATTTTCCTGCTCTATTATTTTTCAATGTAGCTTATGGTAGAATTCCTTCTGGTGCATATATTTGGTGCATATATCACAGCTAGCAACATTCTCTTTTGGCTTGTTTTTATTTCTATCAATAAAATTTTTCCTTCATCATCTGCATAAATCTGTTTTGGTTTCAACCATTTTTCATACACACTGCTGTGCCCCTCTTTTTTGTGTGTGTGTGCCAAATGGAGTTTCCCTATTTTAGGGAATTCTAGAATGTTACTGTGTTGTTTTTTAATATGGACCTCCTGTTGTCAGTTCCTACGGGAGGTCATTGAAACTGGTTCAATAAAACACTTCACTCACAGTCTTGATGTAACAATGTGTGTTTATTTTGGCCTCCTCCAACAGCAGCAACGAACGGAAAGTCAAGTAAAGCCAGCACTGAGAGCATCTGCCTCTCAGCACTGTTTATATTTCCTGTTCACCCAATTAATTAGCTAACATCTGTCCTTAGCAAAACACCCAACATCCATCTACAACAATCTTGCATGCTACCACCCAACCCCCCCCCAAATAACACCTTCCCCCTCCCCGAGTGTCGTCCTTCCACCACGATCCATTCGATATCCCCTTTGTGGAATGCTGACCAGCTGAAAAGACAGCCTGAGGTATTTCCCAGCTGGTAAGAGTGGGGGGAGCTTTGCTTCAAACTTTGGAAAATGCTGAACAACTGGGCATTTTCCCAGCTGGTGGCACCAAAGTGGAGAGGGGCGGTTACATCTGGCTTCGTCAGCTGTCATCGACATTGATTCAGGAACTTCCAGGTAGATAGCTCTCCCCCAACCACAGCAACATGTCAGGCTTCATTTTGTCAGCAGCATTGCTGGAGCCCAACATGCGGCCCCTCTCTGAAACAAAAAATAGGCAATAATTATCTTGTATATACAATTTCCCCCTCCCCACCCACTTTCATGGAGTATTTCCTATGGAACTGCCGCTGTAACCTGGGAGTGGACACATCTGTACATGGTATCCATGCTGCATCTGATAGTGGATACCCTTCCCAATTAACCAGATATTGCAGGATACCCTGTCGTCAATGGCAGAATCGGTCTCAGTTCTTGTCTGGTCATATTAGCCTGTTTTAATAGAGCAATATGGAATATAGGGTGAATTCGTTTAAAACAGTATGGCAGTTGAAGCTTCATTGTTACCGGATTTATGATTCATGATATTTGAAAGGATCCAATAAATTTTGGTCCTAATTTCTTCTTATTTAAACCTAGGTGTATGTGTTTTGTGGATAAATAAATCTCTAATACTATATGGCTTTTGGTCGGCTCGTTTCTTGTTGCTTTGGATTTCATATGCTTCCTGGGCTTTTTTTAACGCAATTCACACTGAATCCCATTGTTTCGTTATATTGGTTACGGACGTAGTGGTATTGGGAATTTCTTGTATTTGTGCAGTTTGCAGCCATTCTGGTATGGATGTAAATTCCATCCCATTAACTATTTGAAAAGGAGAATAACCGGTGCTACTATGAACCATGTTGTTGTATGCAACATCAGCGTATGGCAATAAAGTTGTCCAATTACTTTGTTGATAATCAACATAACATCAGAGATATTGTTCTATGACCACATTCGCTTGTTCAGCTGCATCATTGGTAGCTGTACTTAACCTCACATTGACGAATTCATGCCAAAATTTGCATGTAAACTGCACTCCTCTATCAGATATAATCCGTTTGGGTATTCCATATAATCGATATATTTGTTGTATGAATAATTGTGCATTTTTTTAGCCGATGGTATTCCTCTACATGGTATAAGATGTGCCTGTTTTGAAAATAAATCGATAACAATCCATATAACTGTGTACCTGTTGTTGTCTGGTAAATCCACTATGAAATCCATTCCAATTTCTTGCCATGGTTTCGTTGGTTCCGATACAGACTGCAATAGACCCATCAGTTTCCCTATTTTAGTTTTATTCACCATGCAAGTTGGACAGGACTTCACATATGCTTTGATATCTGAGCACATGCCTGGCCACCAAAACTATCGTTTTGCTAAATGTAAGGATTTCATGAATCCATAGTGTCCTGCCTGCTTAATATCATGACATCTTTTCAGTACCATTGATCTCAATACATTTGGTACATAAATTTTGTTCCCACACCAGGCTATCCTGTCTTTCATTTCGATTTGATTTATGTTATATGTCAACCTATCATCTTCTGCTAATAATACAGGCACATCTGGCCCTAGTAAAATGTCTTTAGTTCCTGCTACTCGATCAATTATCGGTATAAGCAGTTGGATTCTGTCCTCGTATTGGCTACAGTACCAGCCCTGCCAACTCTCACGGTTCTGCCATGAGTCTCATGATTTTTTGTCATTTCTCACAGTCTCACAACAAGGCTCCTCAATCTCACGCCGAATTTAAAATGCTTTTTTTTTTTTTTCAAATTTGGGGGTTCGGCTTTATATGGCACATAAAATCTGATTCTCCACACAAATGACATGACCCCACTTCTCAGATCACCGCAATATTGATTTACCATTACAGTCATATATACATACAGTACATTTCTTTTTTACTCTGGGCGCCTCCATTTGCTTTTTTCTACCACCCAGATATAACACGCTCTGATTGGTTAGGGTATTTCCACGTGACCGTTTTATGTTTGCGATCGTCACATGCAACTTTGTGTCCAAAGTTTCCTCTGCATTTAGTAAAGTTCCGCTAGTAAAATTCATTAAAATCATACCCAGTCTGATGTTAAAGAAAAAGTAATAGCACCTTGATGGCACTTGTCTAACATTTTGGATGAAGCTTGCGGCTGTATCGAAGAAATGACAACCTTTGCTATAAAAAATTTCGTCCTTAGTGGATGACCTATCTGAATCATTCAAAAGAAAGGCGCATCTTCTTACAACAGGAACACAAATAAACATTTAAATAAAACTATTTTAATGACTTTCCTCGATGGGAAAACGGGTTGGTTTAATCTTGATTGGGCAAAACAAAAGAAATCTCACTTATTTTGTATAGAATCTCCAGATTTTTTCTTTCACTGCGTGTCTTCCAAGCATTTTCCTTATCAGGGTGGGCAGGCCGGACCGCTCTCTGCAATACTGCTAGCGAAGTCAGCGCACTCAGAAGCATCCCGCCATAACGTTTTTTGTCCCTGCTGGGACCATTCTTCAATTGCTGAATCTAAACACCTATTTTAAAATAAAGCCACAACGAACCTGTTTCAGCCCGATAAATGACATGGAGTTTCGGATTGGCTCTCCCAAAACTTTTATGGTCCAGTCCACACTCGCATATGGTCTGGACTCCCTCCAACCAAATGTCTCCAGGTCAATAATGACCAAGAAACCATTGAAAGCTTCCTTCTCCATATGCGCAATTACGTTTTAGTTGGCTGAACTTACGAGAAGTTCGTATGCCACACGGGCTGTAAACACCCCATTCCATCACCCCTTTGCCAGTAGCACCGCTCTCTGCTACGTCGCTGGTCATCTGCCTGGATTTTCAAAAAGTAACTCAATATCTGGATATTCTTAATACTGGTTTCCTTCACAAATAACTGTAAGTCTGTCCGTAATGCCTGTTGAACATACTTTTGGTTCCGGTGTCACTTAGTATTTTGTCTTTGCTAACTTTCAATTCCTAAAGATTTTGTCTTTAATAAGCTCTGTCAGAGGGTAGAAGCCAACATCAGCAAAAGGGTAATGAACTAGCCGATTAAAAATTTGCACACACCTCACAAAAACCTGCCAGCCTATTTTGGATGTGGTTCGGGGCTAGCCACTTTAACACAGTTTCTTACCTTCTTTTGGGTCCATCTACGAGTACCTCAATTTCCAGCGACAATATGGCAAACCAAGCGTCAATCAGTCATGGTATGTAAACCTCGCATTTTTGAGAGTTTCACGTAAAGATTGAGTGTCTAACAGTTTTTGAGCTACTGTTCTGGCACTAATTGGATATGTTCTTGTTCAGTCTTCGAAATAAATAAAATGTTGTCCAAATAGAATCAAAACTCCTCTATATAAAATTCATTACAAACATGTCATTTTATGTCATTTTAAATACAGCTGCGAGCCCCGCGGCAATCCGAACAGCATCACCTGTATAACTACACTTAACTGCCCATATGAACAATTAAAGTCATCCTTCCGTTCATCTCGCTTCCCTACTTCATACTCGATAATACGCTTTCTGATAGATCAAGTTTTATGTAATATGCGACTTTGTTGCTAAGGTGGTAGTTAGGGTCTTTCTTTAGCATTGGCAACTGGATAATACGCTTCCACACAGATGGCATTTAACCTCTCAATACGTCTGCACATAAACCGGTTTAAGCTGCTAACCTTTTTTCACAGGAATAAACCACAGGCACTGCCACATGTAATCCTACTTGGTCAGTGATGGAAACCCTTTTTTAATTCTTTTTTTATATATATTCTTCTCATTTCTTCTAATTTCTTTATGGTTCACTGGAGTACATTCATTGGCTTGGTAAAGAGATCAAACTCTTGGCATATCCGTCGAGTGGTGTGGTGATAAACAATAGGTGCCATCTTCTTCAAACACCTTGGCCCAAATCTTTATTTTCATAAGGATGGGGTGTACGTTTTGATAATTCCTTTTATACAATGCATGATTGGAGGAGCTCTATGCCTCCATGATGACTAGGTGGATGAGGCGCCAATTGCTAGGCATCAATTTCCAATATCCTCCTTCCCCATTTTGAGTTGGTTCCCACTTATTCCAAACCAAGCTAAACCCAAATTATTGCTTTTTTGCTCATATATCAGGGGAATCACCCCATGAAAGAAATCCACTCTCGCCCCGAGTGTTCCACGCCATCACATTTTAAGATGTTCACTTTATGGGTTGCCAGAAACCCCACCTAATATAGACCCATCCCACCTGTTTCACTAATTTATGGGTACATCCAATTTGAGTGGATTTGTTTAAACTTAGTTGTCACAACCCTTCCACCACCCCTTTAGTTATCAAACATCTCATGCACCCAGAATCAATTAGTGCCCCCACCTTGATTCCTTGTTCAGTCCTCTTCCATAGAAAAACAGGTAAGATAAAAGGGTGGATTGGTTTACTCACCATTTGATCATCGGGGATCCCACCTTCCAAATCACAGTCGGCTGGAACTGTAGTCAGTATAGTGGAACTATTATCTTCATCATGGTCCTCAGGTGATTTGCCTCAAACAAGCCTCATTTTCTCCTATCCATGCCACTCACTCCTGGTTGATCTGGTTCGGGCACTTTCTAGACCAACCCGAGGTATTCTCTCTAATGTCAAAAGGAGTATGGGACATGCTACAGCTCTATGCCCCAGTTTATTACATCAGAAACATTTCATTATTCCTCTAGTACTTCGATTAATCACTCCTTTAGTCTGGGGTTTTGTTACTGGATCCATAGTTTTACATGTTTTGGGCATCACTTTCAAGTTTAGGTTTCAAGCTTCAGAGTCCATCATCTAATTCTATTGACACCTGATACCATTCGGTGAGCCTATCATGTGAGCCCCTGTACAGACAGGCTTGATGCAACTTAGGGTCCAGACCTTCTTGAACTAGATCTATCAATAGACCTTCAGGTAATAACGGCACTTTGCTAATCACCCTTCAAAATTCATTGATATATTCTCTGGCCATTCTTCCTTTCTGTTTTATAGCCAGCAGATCTTCTTCAGCTTGTTTATCAGCCATTGTATCCTCGAATCTAGTTCGTAAGGCGGCCAAAAATTGCCCTATATCTCCTAACTCCTCTGCCCTGTTATGAAACAAATCGGCTTCCCATTTGTATGTCTCTCCCACCAGTGATTGCAATGATTTTGACCAAGTGGAAGGATAACATTGACCATATAAGTCAAAATGATTCAATACCTGACCGAGAAATACAACTACTTTTTGTGCAGACCCATTAAAAGTAGCAGTCAAGGGAGGTGGTTGCCATCTTCCTGCTGCCTGCCCTCCCCAATGAGGCCCATACTCCATCTCTCATCTTTCTATAGAGCCAGATCTTATGGAATAACTTTTGGATCCCATACTCCTCTCATCTAATCTTCTAGTATGTAAATCTGACTGTTCAAAGTCCGAGTAAAGCCAGCGCTGAGTGCGTCTGCCTCTCAGTGCTGTTTATATTTCCCGTTCACCCTCCCCATTAATTAGCTAACATTTGCCCTTAGCAAAATACCCAACATCCATCTACAACAATCTCGTGCACTACCACCCAACCCCCCAAATAACACCTTCCCCCTCTCTGAGTGTCATCCTTCCACCCCAATCCATTCGATAGCCCCTATGTGGAATGCTGACCAGCTGAAATGATATCCCGAGATAGTTCCCAGCTGGTAAGAGTGGGAGGCACTTTGCTTAGAGCTTTGCAAAATGCCGAACAACTGATAAGGCAGTTTCCCAGGCAGTCACACTAAACCGGGGAAGGGCGGTTACACCTGGCTTCGTTGGCTGTCATCGACATCGATTTGGGACCTTCCAGGTAGATATCTCTCCCCCAACCACAGCAACATGTTGGGCTTCAATTCATCAGCAGCGTTGTTGACACCTGTAAGCAAATAATGTCGATGTTTTGTTTTTGAAGTTTTGTCAGTTTGTTTTTTTTGGCTGGAGAGTTTGTTCCATTAATATTAATTGATAGCAACCTAATTTCTTCTCTATTTTATCGTTTATATATAATTCTCATTCCTCTCTTTGCTCTCTTTGCAATCTCGTCTTCATCTCTTCTCCTTCCTGGCATTTCATTTCTGTCCGTTCTCTTATTTCTTGGTCTGATTTTTTTTCTTGTGATTGTTGTTCTTCTTGGCTTTTGCTTTCTATATAATCTCTGCTATCTTGCTCTTCTTCTATGGCTAAATAATGTTCATAAAATTCTTGCACCTTATGCAAAGTGTCAATTCTAAACTTCTTTTCCTGCCAGATCAACATACCCTCAGGGATGAGCCATCTGAACATTATCTTATTTTTAACTAACATCTATGTTACATGCACTGATAACCCTATTAATTTTAGATTGCTGGGGACAGAAATTTTCTGTATTAATTAATTCTCTGTTCCTGCTGTTCAGTTTAAATGTTTATTCAGAAAATCTGTAATTTAATGCCAACTAATTCAGTCCCTTTCTTTGATAGATGCAAACAGTGGTGAAATTCAGCTGATTTACACCAGTTTGGGAGAACTGGTAGCTAATTTTTTTTTTGGTCTAGTTTGGTGAACCTGCTAAATTGCCATTCCTAATCCTGCAATCCTCCCAGCCACTCCTCCCCTTGCCTGGCCTCTCTTGAGGCCATTTAGGCATCTCAGTGCTCCTCTAATTGGTCCCCCTCCCTGTTCCAAGCAAGTGACATCTCTGCAGGGAAAACCCCAAGGAAGCTCTTATAAGGCACTCAGTGGTAGAAGCTGGAGCTACTAAACAGATGGCCAAACTAAGTGCTCAAAGAACCCCATCTCATCACTGGGAGTCCAGACACCTTAGTAGATGGCAAGTGAAGCCTCACCCAGGCTTCTCAGCAGATGAGGGCTTCTCAGGGGGCCAAACTGGCTCTGCCCTAAGGAACCCAGGGGTGTCATTGAGGCTCCTGCAAATAGTAGCTGAAGCCCAGCTCTGCATGGTGCTATGATCTACTAGCTGATGCTGATGCTGCATTGTTACCCAAGTGGCGACTTTGTGGGCAGCAACCTGCAGGTGGGCACAGTGGTGGTGTAGCCCTTCTTCTTGCCTTAAAAAGACAAATTCTAAATAAAAGACAAATTCTAAATTATACACCATCCAACAGTAGAGTCTGGTCAACCAATTTGGTGACTGGCCTGAATGTCAGCCTTTGGAAAGTGTGTTGAGCATAAGAAGGGGTGAATCTGATCCCAGAGGTCTATGGATCCTTGAAATTTATTGCACTTTCTGGGTGCTAGTGCAGATCTATAGCACAATTATAGTTTTCTTTTCAAGATGGAAGACATGAGCTTCCTTCAAGTCTTATCATATACAGGTTGAAAAAGCTAATGCACCTGCCTTCCAGCTCAAGCTGAAAAAGAATGTTAGAAGTGTCTGGAAAACTTTTTGTGTCATAAAAACTGTTGAATGCTACTCATACTATTTTTTCCTGCAGCAAGTTCAAGGACAATGATTTGTTCCTTGGAAGTAAAGAACCTTGGCAAATAAAAATTTTTTGAACTAGAGAGAGCCAGTCTTTCATTTTAAGAAAGCAGAAAACATGTCAAAACTCCTCCACCCAATTTGAATTACTTATAAAAGAATAAAGGCAGGAAATAAATAAAATGGACTGTCAGAAATGGTGTGAGGTCTCCTGCTTGGTGGAGTTTGGACTAGATGTCCTACAAGGTCCCTTTCAACTCTGTTTCCCTCCCTCTGTGGACTAGGCTCAGTGCCCTTCCTCCTCCTCCTTCCCCCCTGCAGGTCATAAATGTCATGAATAAATCTGAACCCTCCATTAGAGAATGAAAACCTGATGACTTAAATAACAAAAAATTGTGTTTTCTGCACCTGGTGACGAATCAGCATTTTCACAGCATGAATTTCAGATGTGTTTTCCATTACAAATCATCAATTTTATGAAAAGTAATCCCTTCATACTTCATAAAAGTAATTCCTTCATAAGAGTTGATAAGCATGTAACCCCAGCTAACAATATACTCCAAATGCCCAGAATTAGAGAAAGTAATTCCATCTTTCTCTGAAAATACATGTTCTGAGGTTTAGTCTTTAACTAGATCTAATATGACTGACAGACAGTAATAATTACATCTCAGATGTAAAACATTGAAAAATACACTAAATCCAGAAGGTAGCTATGCTGTATTATGTTTCAGAATTAGTGATGGTAAAGTCCCTTCTTTTATACTTTGAATTCCAGTCCTAGACCCAGTTTGTGGACACCTGCATTAATATTCTTCCCATCCCATAAAGCAGACAATGTCAATTTGATACCTTGGTTCAGAATTTGAATATATCCTAAACCAATCAGACTGGAATTAGTCACTTTAGCAGAAAAAGATGCATCTGAATCAATCTGATATTTGACTGCTATTCCAAAGCAGTTTCCAGCTGTCCAAGTAATATTGACAGCAGTTTCTAATTTTTCAGCGGTTTCATAGGTCAACTGTTCTCTGGACCATGTGAGTATTGGAAACTTTCCCAAGATGCAACAACAGCAGATTTTAGATTTTCAGAGATTAGACTGGCTTTGTATTTTTATTTTTTTATATAAAAAGCCCAAACTCCACCCAATAGAGCCAATTGAGAACCTGCTTGAAATGGAGGCAAAGGACTACACTTCTATGCCACTAATTACAGTAGCTTAGGTGATTATTGAGAGCAAGGAGCCTGGGTCAGTGAGCAGCCAGCAGGCCAGGTGAGTGGGAGGCCAGGCAAGCAGGTGGCCAGGAGGAGAGATGAACAGCTGGGAGAGTTGAGGAATGGCTGGGAGGAGAGGGTCAAGGAGAGGAAAGGCAAGGAGAGGTACCCCTCGATGTGATGTTGAGTGGGCTATGACCACCCAGTCCCATGAGCATCCAGCCACACCTATGCAGCTGGTCATTAGGGCCATTAATTTAACACCAGTTGTTAAATTATTTGAATCCCACCACTGGATGCAAACCATCTCTTTTGTACAGTTTTTCATTGGATCACTTGTAGACATCATGACCTTCAAGTCCAGCTTGACTTCTGGAAATTATCCAGGCATTTGAAAGAATATGAAAGACTTGCCTTTACTTTTTAGAAGACTTTTTGACCTCTCAGTCTAGTCTATAGTCTTAGAAGTTCACATCTACATATTAACCTCTCTTATCCTGCACAGCTTTTAAGATCTGCCAATGTTGACTCATGTGTTCTCAAATGTTGTCATGTACTTTCAGGTACTGATATAGGGTACAACTGATTTGTCTTTTTGCTTCAGGCTACTAAACACATCTGGTTAATGTTTATTTAAAGCATCTATAAGAAAAAAAAATAACCTAGTTAAACAAACATAAAGAATGTAAAACAGCTCAACATATCAGAAATGTGATTACTTTAATAAAACTTATAAATAAAAATCTAGGTGAGGTCAGTCCCAACAGATCAGGAAACTACACTGTGGAATAGAGATCAATATATTCAATTTAGTATAGTTCTGTGGATGGCTTACATCTCACCAGTGATTGATCTGCTTTCCCCATTTGTCCAAAAGGAAAACACATATTTTCTTTCTCTCACATATTATCTTTTATGCCTCCACAACCAGAGTACTGAGACAGCTTTGAAAGGAAATGTCAAACAATTACACTGGATTAAAAGGTCATTATGTGAATTACGAATCAGTTGATGCTGAATTTTCCACTTCAGTACTGCTTGAAAGTGCAGATTCTCCCTTTCTTTTCTTCTTTTTTCTTCCTCCCTCCTTTCCTCCCTCCCACCATTTTCTTTTTTTACATTCAACTTTGAGGATTTGCATCCATTCTATAAAAAATATGTAAATTAATAAAAGACCTAATCAGAAAGAGAGTCCTTCTCTACTGTGTATGGATGCCCAAGAGCACAATCATGATATCTGTGGCAATTAATATAAAACCAAGAGAAGGAGCCAATACTTCTAATAAATAAGTGTACCCCCAAGCTCAGAACAATGGTCTTATCATAGCTAAGCAAATAGAATTTAATCTGAAATAAACCTAACAAATCCATGTGAAAAAATTTTGTTTTTATTTTTAAATAAAAACTATTATGTTCCAAATGTTTATGTTTATGTATTATGTATTTATGTATTATGTTTCAGCTATTAGGTTCCAAACAAGTTTGTAGCTTGGTCCTTAACCCTTCTGCCTAAATATTATCTTAAAAGAACACAAAGAAAGAATTTTAGGCAGATCCCATTTTTTGTTCCAGTTTTATGGTAAAATTTGAACTTCCACATGAAATATTGGATTTTCTTCTCATTAACTTACTTTCAGAAAACACTGCGTATTCTGTTGTATCTTTGTAAACACTTCTGACAAATGCCATATTTACATCAGTGGTGGGATTCAAACATTTTTACTACCGGTTCTCTGGGCATAGCTTGGTGGGTGTGGTGTGACTTAGTGGGCGTGGCTTGGTGGGCATGGAAGGGGAAGGATACTGCAAATCTGCATTCCCTCCCCACTCCTAGGGAAAAGTTACCACAGATTCTCTGAACTAGTCAAAATTTCCGCTACCGATTCTCCAGAACTGGTCAGAACCTGCTGAATACCACCTCTGAACCACATTTAATACTGATAGAGTGGTTGCATGTAAAACTAATACAGTGTCTATACTTGTAAAAGAAATCTATTAATTGCAAATTAAGAAGAAAATTAACTAATATCACCTTCATGTCTTTGGGGGATAAAAACAATTCTAGGCACTTAATCTTCTATCCATGCAAGTAGTATATTTCACACATTTTATCTTGTCTATATATCTCTATCTCTCTATTTCATCTATCAATCGATCAGTCTAATCTATGTCCACATAATGTGATCTTACAAGCCTTAAGGTTATTATATTTGTGCTATCTTCCTCTCTTCTCGTAAGCTTTGGTTACCATTTAATTTGCAAAAAAAAAGTTCTGTTCAATAGGTCTGTTCTGTCCTAGGCTTCCCCAAAAAGCACTAAGAAAACTCTGTGTCCTGGCAAAACCTCTTTTATTAAATGAATGTGAATTTACTGCATTCACATTCAGCTAATGGCCTGGCAAACAGTCTTGTAAAGGTATAATTATTAGTTCAGACTTTATCTGTCTTGGAAAGCTGCCTGGTAAATATTTCCACATGCAGTGCTGACAGGGAAGGGCTGGGCACAGTCTCTAGCAGAGGTGGTATTCAGCAGGTTCCGACCAGTTCTGGAGAACCAGTAGTGGAAATTTTGAGTAGTTCAGAGAATCGGCAAATACCACCTTTGACTGGCCCCACCCCCATCTATTTTCTGCCTCCTGAGTCCCAGCTAATCAGCTGGGTCTTCTTTTGTTGCCCTGCACAGGAGAATGGAGCTAGAAAGCAGGTTAGTGGGATGGGGGGGGATTTTTTTCTGGATTTTGTAGTAACCTTCCCCCAGGAGTAGGGAGAGAATGGAGATTTTATAGTATCCTTCCCCTGGAATGGGGTGGAAATGAAGATTTTACAGCATCCTTCCCCTGTCATGCCCACCAAGCCATACCATGCCCACCAAGCCACGCCCACAAAACTGGTAGTAAAAATTTTGAATACCACCATTGGTCTCTAGGTTACAAAGATGAAGCTGAAACAAACAAACTAACTAACACTTTCCTGCAAAAGCCCCTTTCCATTTTGCTTCTCTTTTAATCTTTTATGGGAGGGGCCATTCATCATCTACCTGTGGCCTTACTTCCATGTTAACTCTGAGTTCTTCACTGTGCATGCGCAGGCTGGGAACCAGTTTCAAAAGCTCCCCCACTTCACTGCTGCCTGAACCAAAGGCAGCTGATGACTGCCAGTCTGCCCTGGCCCCATCTCTGCCTCTGACTCAGAGCTTTCCTTGGCCTCCAGGACTGGCCCAGGTTCTTCCCCAACCTCCTCATTGTCTGACTCTGTTCCCAGCTCCGTCACCCACCGGTGGGCCACAACATGGTTGTTGTTTAATCATTTTTTTAAAAAAACCATTAAATCCAAATAATTATATTAACTATTTTTCATTAACTTAGTTTGAATTGAAAACAAATTCAATCAAATCTTATTTTTGTTTTGTTCTCTTCCCCCTGCACTACCTCAGAAAAATTATATGTCCCAATAGAATTGAAAGACCAGATTGTTATCAAAATAGGATAGCTGATTCCTATTGCTTGGACTTTTTTTTACCCAAGCATTACATTTGAAGCATTTGATTTTGCCGGAAGTTAATTCATAAGAACAACAGTTTTTAATAGTTACATTGTCCATCTAAGAAAGGGAAAGCCAAAATTCTAGTTCTAATGCAGCGATGAAACTCTTTTTTTTTTTTTCTTCACCTGTCATGTTAAAATCAGAGAGTTCTACTAGGAATGACTGCTTGAACTCCTTGGATAAAAGTAGAATATAAAGACTCCTTCAGCCCTGTCCCAAAAAATTGGACATCCCAGTTATTTAGAATCCCTCAGAGATATATTGATGGTATTTAACTAACTGGTTTTTGTTGCATGTCATTGGAAATTGATTGCTCAACAAGTACATTATGCCTCAAGCTAAATTCCTGAGAACTACTTATGCTTGTATGGCAACAGTTTATTTCTGCTCTGAAATGATTTGTATTTCTGCTGTTATGGCAATTGATGGAAAAGCACTCAAGTTGTATTGTATTTTATTTTTTTTTAATGGCCAGTCTCCAAGGGAAGGAAAACAAAACTACCAAGCTCTGGAGGCTTCTTGTCAAGTTCTATCTCAATAGTTATCCAGATGCTTCCACAGGCTGATTTTCAAGCTCTTGTCCAGTCTGTCTCCCATCTGCGACTAAGCAATATCTACTCTCATCTTAGGATACCTCTAAACTGTCTTCAGGCAGCACACTCAAAATTCCAGATTTCGGTAATATTAATGAACAAGGAAAACATATGTATTTAAATCTAAGGCCACACACATGCTAGACAGAATAAATAAGAATTCTTCATTCATATTTAACAGAATAACAGAATGATAAAAGAAGACAAATGTGTAATTTCCACTATCTATAATCCTTGATCATGCTGAATAAGAAACAGTATCTAACAAGTTTTGGAGAATTCTGCTTTCTTATCACTTAAATAATCTATTTTTCGCTCCTTTTTTTTTTTTTAAAGCGCCACCCAGACAGTAATCTTAATTCAGTGTTACCTGGCTATTTAAACTTACAACCAGATAGCTGAACATGACATGCTTTATTTTGTACATTTTATAAGAAATGTGTTGAATTTTCTAAGGAAGGGGATAAATTAAAGGGCTTTAATTATTGTGAGATTCCTTTTAGAATTTGGAATCAAAAGCAAGCAAGAGCGCAAACACACCCACACCCACCCAGCCATTGGGCATTGCTTTGGATAGTGAGATGGGTAGCATATAAATTTAAAAAATAAACAAACAAATATTTGGAATTGAGAAAGATTAGAGTGAATTGCAAAATACATTTTGCAAGAACCTCTTATTAGTTGCATTATACAAACTGTTTTGGATTAATATTTAAGACCAAAAAGAAACCTGTCCAGAAAGAGAGCATTTGGGAAAGAGAACTTGGGGAATCTTTCTTATTCATATTTCCCAATTCTTTTTCTTATAGTTGGAATTGTACATCTAACATTATATCACAAAGTCTTTTAGTGACACCTAGCGGTCTCAGCTGAGATATCCTGCCTATAAATTTGTTGCAGATGCAATATTGCAATTGAAAAGGGCCCGGGTGGGGATTTCATTTTTTCTTGTCTGTAAAACAAGGAGCAATTAGGATGAAAAATATATTCTGGGAATCATATAAGAACTTTTTTATTTGCCATATGATTAATATTTCTGATTTGTTCACATATTTTGTGTTAAACAGATGAAAATAGAATGTAATGTGTTTGTGGGTATTTACTAGAACCAGATTATATCCAAATCACCTTTTTATTCTGAAAACCACAAAGGTTTCTCACTAGGGATGTTTATATTATCCAAATTCCTGATCCTCTTAGCATGAAATTTCAGAGACCGAACCTAAATTGACTGCACTTAAGTATGTGATCTATTTGGTCCAGTTTACAGGGCTTTGGCAGCATGTGAATGTAAGAATTTAACCTATTGGTCCAGTTTACAGGGCTTTGGCAGCATGTGAATGTAAGAATTTAACCTATATATTGCTTATTGTTAATCTTTCCATCTTCCGTCTATTTTAGTTCAATCCAGTCATAACATTTTCCCCAAATCCTATAATACTCAGATTCCTCTTTCTCTTGCAATGTCAGAGTTAATTTATCCATCTCAGTGCAAGTCATTATTTTTGGGATAATCAATTCATCTGGTAGTACATTTTTATGCTTCCAACACTGGGCATAGGCAATTGTAGCTGCCGTTGATATGTAACATTATATATTTTATATTTCTCCCATAATTATTTTTAAATATCCCCAGCAAGAATAGTTCCGGTTCCAGTTCTATTTGTTCATTAGTGATCTCTTATAACCATTTTTTAATTTTTAGCCAGTATTTTTGAGTCTCCAGGCAGGGCCGCCACATGTGGTAGAATGTACCCTCTTTCTTTTTACATTTCCAACATTCTGGATTCAGGTTGGGATATATCTTCGCCCATTTCGAAGGGGACAGGTACCATCTATAGAACATTTTATAGATATTATCTTTATATGCAGCCAATTTTGTTAATTTATAATTTTGGTTCCAAATGCCTTCCCATTCTGTCAAATTAAATTATGTCCAATGTTTTGTGCCCAGGCTATCATGCATCCCTTAACCACCTCTTCAGTTCTACATCCAGAAAATACTTATAATTTTTTGTATTTTTTTTAAATGGGCCTGTTAGAATTTTATCCAATTGTAATTTCAAATATATTCCAAAATCTTTTATGTCTTTTTATACCTATTTTGTAGCTGAAAGAATGCCCACCAGCCAATGTGTATCCCTTGCTTTGGGAGGTCTTGCATCTGATCAAATGCCTATGGAATTATTGTTGTTTTCTAGATCCTGTTTCCCACAAAAAGGCATGCCATCCTCTTTGCAGATCGTGGCCCTCTAAACTTAATATTCACTTGTTGGTTAGGTTAATCCATTCTTTAGTCCAGGTTAGTGCCACCACACTATAGTGTAACTCCCAATTGGGAGTCCAAGTCCTCCTCTGGTTTTTATATCTTGTAATGATTTTATCTTTATTCTGGGTTTTTTACCTAACCAGATGAATTTTGCCATAGTCTTATTGAGTTTGTTGAAAAAACATTTCTCTAATCTGATAGGGATATCATTTGAAATAAATATAGAAATTTGGGTAAAATTGACATTTTAATGGCTGCTACCCTTCCCAATAGTGAAAATTGTAATATAGCTCATAAGTCTAGGTCTTTCATTCTTTGTTGTAAAAGTTTATTGTAATTGTCCTCCTTTATTGCTATGCAGTGGGCAGTCAACCATATACCTGAATTTTTAATTTTCTTTATTGTTTGTAGTTCCATTACCCTTTCTAATTCTATTTTTTGCAGTTCTGTTAGACTTTTGGTCAAGAGTTTTGTTTTCTGTCTATTGATTTTAAGACCTGCTACCTCCCTGTACCTTTGAAGTTCACTAATTATCTCTATCCCTGTCTCTATCAGATCCTCAATGAAGAACACCACATCATCTGCAAAGGCTTGTAGTTTATATTCTTCTTTTCTGACTCTCAGTCCTTTTATTCCAGGGTTCTGCCTGATTCATCTTAGTAGAGTTTCAAGTGACAAAATAAAAAGCAGAGGCAACAAGGGGCAACCTTGTCTAACTCTTTTCCTTTTCTCAAAACTCTGAGTATTTTCGCCATTGATTATGGGCGAAAATTTGGGTGGAGTATATTGTTGTTACTATATTCTCAAATCTGGTTCCTAAGTTCATAATGTAAATCTGTTGTATCAAAAATTGCCAATTCAGATTATTGAATGCTTGCTGAGCATCCTCCCCCCCCCAAAAAAAAAATCACAAGGGCTACTTGTTTCTCTGGGTGGGCTTCATAATATTCCAAAATGTCTATTACTATCCTTATTTTGTTGTTCCTAATTTGTCTACCTGGTAAAAACCCATTTTGATATGAGTGAATATATTTGTTCAGAAGTCTCTTCAGTCTGTTCATTATTATTGTCGCAAATATTTTGTAATCAGCATTCAGTAAAGATATTGGTCTATAGTTTTGATTAATTCAAAACTATAGACCAATATCTTTACTGAATACTGATTACAAAATATTTATTATGAATAAATTTGATTAATTATGAATTAATCAAAACTATACCCTTCTTCAGGATTAACAAGATAAATGGTTCCCTCCATGATTCCGGCATTTTGGCTTCTTTCAGAACTTCATTATATAGATCTAACATCAGTGATCCTAATTTTTCTTCCATTGTCTTAAAAAATTCCCCTGGAAGACCATCAAGCCCTGGCATCTTGTTATTTTTCTGGTTCTTAATTGCCTGATTCAATTCTGTAATCGTTATATCTTTGGTTAAAGTATCCCTCAATTTTTCATCTATTAATGGACCTCCTTCTCTCAAATATTCTCTTATCTGTTCTTCATCTACCTCCTCCCTTTCTCCTCGATTCTCAAAGTATTTGTATACAATCTTTTTTAAAATCTTCTGTTATGTATTCGTAATCCCCATTTGCATCTTGTAATTGATATATTGTTCTTTTTTCTTTCTCCTTTTTGACTCTATAGGAGAGCCATCTTGTTTGCCTGTTCAAATAATAGCTCCTTTCAGGTTTTTCACCATTTCTTCCTATTCTACTAAATTAATTTTATGTTTAGTTAAGATCAATTGTTCTCTTAGTCTGATATTTTATTGAGTATTTTGTAGTTGAGTTTATAAATTTTTGATTGATTACTGGATATTATTTTGTTGGGACCATCTTTCTTTATTCCTTTTGGCTGTATAAGATATTATAATCCCTTGAGTATAGGCTTTCATAGTATCTATCCCATGAGTTTTGTGTTGATTTATGTTGTCTGTTATTTTCCTTTAAAGATGTGTTAATTCTTCTCTTAACTAAAATTTGTTTTTTAACAAATCCTTTATCTTTCAATATTTGTGTATTTAAAGTCCATCTTCGTCTCTCTTTTTTTTTTAGCCTCTCCAAGTTATCTTAATCAGATTGTGGTCAGCCCAGGAATTTGGAAGTACTTCTATGTCTTCTACTTCTCTTCCTATTTCTCCACCCATCCAAGCCATATTAATACATCGCCATGATTGATGCGGGTTAGAATAGAAAGTGTATTGTCTTTTTTCCAGGTTCAGTTTTCTCCAGACATCTATCAAATTTAATTCTGTAATCATTTCAAGTCCTGATTTTGGTAATTCTCTTCTTTTCTTTTCTTTTTTCTTTCCACCCCAATAGTCTTTTTCATGATCTACAATTGCATTATAGTCTCCTATAATACAAATATTCTTTTGTTCCAATTCAATAATTTTATTATGTAACATTTTATAGAACTCTTGTTGGTTTTCATTAGGTGCATATATTACTATTAAAAGTACCAGTTTCAAGGTTATCCACACTTCCATAATCAAAATTCTTCCATTGGGATCAACAAAGATTAAATTTGTTTTTATTTCCTCTTTAATGTATACAGCTATTCCCTTTTTAAAAAATCTGCTGGGGCAGTAATATAGTTTTCCTAGTTTGAGACATTCTATATATTTTTCATCTGCTTTTTGAATATGTGTCTCTTGTAGGCATATTATATCAACTTTTTGTTCAATCAATTTTGTTAATATTCTTTTTCTCTTTGTTGCCAAATTTAAACCATTTGTGTTAATTGATAATAATTTCACTTCTTCCCCCATCCTCTTAACTGTATCTAACTCTTTGTTATCTACTCGCCCTTATCTCTCTCTGTGTTCTAGTTGTTATTCTTTGGTCTTCTCATTCTTGTTGTTGTTAGTCAATCTTTTCTGTTCTCTTATCTCTATCTTTATTCCATTGTTATTGTTTTATTTTTTTGAAAATTTTATTTGGGTTTTCACAAAAAACAAAATATAGATAAAACATCTTTTTTGAAAATAGCATGGTCCCAGGTTATCACTTCTTCCTACAGACACAAATTCAATTTCATGCTCATTTTTATATTCTATTCCATGTCTTATTACCATTTTATATTTTCTACATAGTTTTAATTTTCTCAATTTTGTTTTGATTATCTCATCACAATTCAAATCATTATATTTATACTTTTGTCTGTCCTGTTACAATTTCATATTATCTTTTCTTATTAAGCAAATTTTTAAGCAATTAGAGTTTGACACCCTTTATATGTAGTAACTGTGTGCATTCATATGTTTGCAACTGTGTATCATTGCAACTATGAATCGTTCAGGCATTTGATACATCGTATCACTCACCTATAAATCATGAGCTTCTGTCTCCTCAGTGACCTTTTGCAGGACACGTACAGGACAAGAGTTAAACATCTGTAGAAAATAGCTACTACATTGTAATCAGTTTGTTTAACATGCAGCTTTGAAATCAGAAGATCCTGATTGAATTGTAATCTTGCGATCCTGTCTGACATGGAAATTTTGCTTTATCTGAGTTAATTAAAATCATGTGTATTTTTTTTGGACCTGGGCTTGACCTAGGCTCTGTTTAAACATCACCTCCTTTTGATGTAGCATAATAAAAGGGTGTGCATCCAGACCTTCTTCGCACGCTCATCCCGAGAAACTTCGTCTCCTGTTGTTTCTTTCTCCTTTCGCTCCCTATCATGAGGTGCCCATCTAATGCGGGATAGCAGATACCGCATTTTGGTGACCCCCGACGTGATTCCTAAGGGGGATACGTTGCGACGCGCTCATATCTTGCCGCTCGAGGGAGCTGTGCATCGCCAGGCCTGAGCGAATTGCACATCATCGGATCTGAAACACGTCTAGACTGTAAGTATGGCGGAAACTTTTCTCAACAACAGACAGAGCATCTGAAGGAATTGAGGGAGTTAGTCGCTTCTTCTTCTAAAATATCTGCTAATTTAAAGGGCCACTGTAAAAATGAAAACCTATTGCACCTTATTGACTTATGTGTGGCAAAATTGTCCCAAATCCAGAGAAAGGGTCCTTAAAAATTCCATTTGGCAAAAAATTTGGTGACTATCTCCATAGTCCCCTCGTGCACCTATTGGCATTTTGGTCACTTGGAGGAAAATTATGGAGCTTTAAAGTCCATCATAAATAGAGCAGAGAAAGTATTTGAATCCCCCCCCACCAAGTTATGATAAACTTTTCTGTCCTTCAACCCTCTGCTCCCAATGATCATAAGTCATTAAGGAGCTCTCCTCCATCCAATCCACTTCTTTAAATGTAGAGCCCTCGTGCCTCCACCACCTCCCGAGGGGGGGTGTTGTAAAAGCCATTCAACAAGCCTTTTATGAAGGAGAAATGGATAGACACCATTGCAGCTGCCTCTTATCCTATCATACAAGCTGGCAATCCTCCAGCTCCTCAGTATATCCAATGTCATACAAAATGATAAAGGATTTAAAAGCAGCTTGCAAGGAAAATGGTATTCAATCTCACTATGCCTCGATGCCAAAAGGGCTATCATTGGGCTAATCAGTGCAGAGTCCAAAAGAATGAACAGCAGAATAACCCTGCAATCATTCAAAACCTTTTTTGAATCAGGATTAAGGGCTGTGAATTCAGTCCTCCTTCAATGGGACCCCTGCATTGGTCTTCCAAATCCTAAACATAATTCCTCAAGAGTATGACCTTATCATTATTGTTTAAAAGACTGTTTTTCTCCATCCATTACACCAGTTAGATAGAAAATTATTTGCTTTTACAGTACAACCTTAAATAATCAGAGACCTACCAAACGATATCAATGGAAAGTCTTACCGCAAGCATGTTAAACAGTCCTACAATGTGTCAATATTTGTGGATTTAGCCTTGCAACCATACAGGGACAAATATCCCATTTTTAGTCTATCATTATATGGATGATATATTGGTATCTGCACTGGCCCAAGGGCACAGTATTAAAAACTCTGCCATGCCTGACCTCCATTCTAGGTAAAAGCAGTCTCACTATAGCCCCAAAAAAAGTGCAATCCAAACCACCCTTTCCTATTTAGTTACAAGTTGCTTGCTTCAGCTGCTTTCCTTCCTTCCCTCCCACACTTCCCCGAAACCACACTTTGATCTTACAAACAAGTTCCTAGGAAACCTTAAATTGGGCACTGTCCTTATTTGGTTTACCACAGCACATTAAAGCTCTCTTTTTAATCCCCTCCACACAAGGTTAAAGGCTCCGCTGATGTTATTTATTTCTAAATAAAGAGCAGGTTACAGGCATTGAAGACGTTTCCCATTCACTGCGACTGGATGGTAGAATCGAGCTATAGGAGAATTCCCTTTATCAATTGCTTTGCTAATACTTTTTCAGAGATTCCAACAGCTTTATATGCAAATCCATCAGACAAAAGTTCTGATTTTAAGAATGCTGATTTGTCTCACACCACGGACCACAATCACCCGAGTTAAAGCCTACTGCATATTCCCCAGTTGATCTTAAAGGTAGACAAAGATGTAAAAACAAACTCATGGGATGTGAGCCTGTTTTCAATATTCACTCCTTGCCTCACTGACCACGTGGAAAATGCTATGCGTGTAATTCAGAAGAACTACAATACGGCTTTAGAAGAGTGGCCAGCGGAAAATATCTTGCATTTACCAGCAGACCCACGTTTCAAACTTTCTTAAAAAACTCTTCCTTTTGAATGACAATCCCCCCTCTCAATTTCTCCATTGGTAGATGCACCTACCTTTATGCAGATGGGGGGAAAAGTATGGTGCTTGTGCATCTAACTCAGGCAGAAGCTGCTGCCATTATTCAACAATGCCCCACATGTAGTAAAGCAAGGACATTTCCATTCCCATAGGAGTAAATCCTAGAGAGTAAAAGCTTGTGAAATTTGGCAAATGGAATGTAACTCAAGTATCCACCTTTTTGCCCCTTGGAAAATATTTGCACGTTTCCATTCAACATATTCAGGATTTATTCTGGCTACTCCTCAAAAGGGAGAAGCTGTAAAACATCATCAATATTCAATTCGTACCTTTGCCTCCTGGACGTCCAAAAACAAATCAAAACAGACAATGGACCTGCCTATACCAGTTCTGCTTCCAGGACTTCTTAAACAGATGGGATGTTAAACTCACAAGTTTGGGATTCCCTATAACAGCCAGGGGCAGCCTATGTGAACGAGCTCACTTTATCTCTGAAAACGTGCTCTTGATAGATAATCTTGAGGAAAAACCCCCTAACCTCCCAGCATTGCAAAATTCTCTAACATTTGGTCTTTACACTTTAATTTTCTTAATCTGCACTGGCATTCCTTCCTAACTTCTGCGGCTTCACGTCATTTTCCTCCCCCTCAACCCCCCCTAACAGACATCTACATTCTTAAACTCTCCTGATATTTTTGCTATATCCTGCTTGCAATTTTCTACCTTTCATATCCTACCTATTACCTTGTTCAACATGGTCATTGACCACATTAGAATTTCACTTTATATTATAATAGTGACTGACTATTGTTTGTGGCCATAATAATCTTCCCTAAATCTATCTCCCTTATATTCACAACCACTTCAAACAAACCTATGCTTCCTGTCAAAAGATTATTCGTGTTAAAAGGCCACTTCATTAACAGAAAGGCTATTATACTTGTTCCATGTGGTACATCATGAAAATTGCTACCCATACTTGGCACTCCTGTCACTTCTGTTTTTGTTTACAAAGCACTCTATCACTCACTCTTTGTTCCCCTATTTACTTCTTCCTATGGAAAAGAACCTTAAAATCTTTTCCTCTATTCAAAGCTAAGATAGAGGAGGACCCTAAATGTCCTTCTTTTGTATTATGTTCCTCCAAACCCAACTAACCATCCTTGATGAAGACCAAATTAATCTTCATTGTCATTATGTATACTTTGATGCTTTTATAATTAATCCAAACTCTGATCTGTCAGCAAACAACGCTTCAAAAACTGTCCATTGATGATCCGCAGAAGCCTCACAGAAAATGATAATATTACTGGATTATAAAAAACTTTCAAGCATTCGTTTAAGCCTACAACCAATTTTCTCGCATAAAAGAAAGACTTTCTACCCACCACTCAATCGATTTGGCAGAAATGCCTTGATCGTAGAGGCTAGATCTGTTATTTTAAAACAAGGGGGATTGTGTGCTGCGCTTAGAGAAAAATGTTGTTTTATCTGATAGCAGGGCGACCGTGTTTGATATTCTATGAAAGAATTAGAAAAAGCTTAAAGATAGAGAAAATGAAAGGTGAAACATGTTATAATTGGTATTCAAGGCTTTTTTCTATTGCACCAGGGCTTACAACCTCTTTTAACTGATTGGCAGGACCATTTGATAATCATTTATATTGCAATGTATTATAGGGACCTTGTGGTTTTAATAGAATATTGCCAACTTTTGAAAAATCAATTATCTTCCATAACTGCAAATGTTAATGTGTTATTACCAAGCTCATGTTAAAGTCCTAAACACCGGATGAAAAAAATGTCATTTGGTGAGTTATCGCTCTTGGACAAACCCTGACCGCTGACGGATCGCACTCCGGCCTGATGACTGGGACGATGAACATTTCAGAAAAAAGGTTTCCTGTCTTCTTGAACAAGGAAGAAGATTCGTCATAAATAATAAAAACAGAGGAGATTGTAGTAAAAACTGGTGGCATTCATATGTTTGCAACTGTGTATCATTGCAACTATGAATCGTTCAGGCATCTTGATACATCGTATCACTCACGTATAAATCATTGAGCTTCTGTCTCCTCAGTTGACCTTTTGCAGGACACGTACAGGACAAGGAGGTTAAACATCTGTAGAAATAGCGTTACTACATTGTAATCCAGTTTGTTTAACATGCGCTTTGTAAGCAGGAGATCTGATTGAATTGTAATCTTGCGATCCGTCTGACATGGAATTTTGCTTGTATCTGAGTTAATTGTAAAAGCATGTGTATGTTTGTTTTGACCTGGCTTGACCTAGCTCTGTTTAAACAATCACCTCCTTTTATGGAGCATAATAAAAAGGGTGCATCCAGACCTCTTTCGCACGGCTCATCCCGAGAAACTTCGTCTCCTGTTGTTCTTTCTCCTTTCCTCCCTATCATGAAGGCCCATCAAATGCGCAAGCAGATACCGCATTTATATCTTTAATTTTGTCCATTCAAACTCTTATTTAAGCTTCAATGTATAGCTTAAGATTATAGCATTCCATATAATACATAACTTTCAATTGGATTCTGCTGGTACATTCGTAAAATAGGACACATATTCTTAAAAAGGAAAAAAAATAATACATATGTTAAATAAAACACACATTCCAATTCCAATTCAATCTATCATTAATATGCATTAAAAATCTTAAACATCTTTAATATTTCTTTTCAATTGAATAATTCATACTTCCCTTGGAACAACTTATAAACTTTCCAGGGATTATTCTTTTTTCCCCAATTTCTTACTTACTTATATTTTTATAAAGCATTATAATAATTAAAAATGTTCCCTTTTAATTCTTTCAATCATTTTAATTCATTATTTATTAACAAACATCCGCTACATTACAGAAATATTTTATCCATCATCATATTTTCTAAAAATATTTCTATTGTAATATAACAATGTTACTATCTCATGTACCATTTACAGAATCCCTTTTACAGTTAATTTCCACCATTATCTCTAAAACAAAGCTTATGGTTACAATCCTTATAATTCCTTAATCTTTTCCCTGTATTCTCCATTCTTGTTTCTGTCTTTTACAACTTCTTTTCCTTGCTTTCTTCCCCTCTTCTTCTCATCTCCCCTTTATGCCCCTCATCTCTCACTCTCTCTCATCTGTAAATCCCCTCTTCTGATTGCTTTTCTAATATTATACTTTATCTTTCAAGTTGTCCTTCTCTTTTGGTGGTTATTCTTGTCTTAAACCTTTCATCTCTTTCCCTCCTTTTCTTTTTCCCCCACTTAAAATTATCTTGATCATTAAAGATGGCGTTCTTTGTCCCAGTCTACTTGTTCTGCAAGCGTTTTTGTTGCTTCTCATAATTCCAGAATCCCATTTCTAAAATTGAAACACGTAAAGCCAAAAAACTTCCACTTCTGGTGCATCTCTTGCCATTTTTAAAGTATCCATTTGTTCAGTTCTTTAAGAGTGATAGCATTTAAAAAAACTTAGACAACCACCAGTTAATTTTAGTTATCTAGATGCAAAAAACCAAAAGCCACCAAATAATCCAAATAATCCAAGGCTGTTACTACTTCCTTCTTTTTCCACTTTATTTTCCTGGGTCTATTATTTGTTACCAAGTTTCATTAAAATGTATCTTTTGAAGAATCTGTATCAAAATTTAATTACAATTCCAATTCCTTAATTCCAGCAGTCTCCACCATTTTCCAAATCCGCCCTAGTATCTTTTTTTTCCTCTTTTCCAGCTTTTAAAAACTTTTAAAATGTCCAGAAATCTTTATTATCCCTTTGACTTTTATTTCCAGCTTAGATGCCTATTATTGTCAAAGTGGATTTTTTTTCCCCAATTTCTTGCTTAAGTCTCTTAGCTGTTAATATAAGGAAGGGAAGAAAAAAAAACCCTAATCCTTTCCCTTCTCTCTTTCCTTTGTAGCTTCAAGATCTTCTTTGGGAACAATGTTGTTAAGTTTAAATTCCAGGGTACCTTATTTGTTACTTTTGTTGTTTAACCTGGTCAACCAAAACTTTCTCTTATCTTCCTCCTGTGCATTCTTTCCCAGTTGAGTTCTTCTTGTGGCAGCCATTTCTGACCACCGCTGCAACCGCCTTCGGGAAAGGGAGTTATGGCCAGCTGGGGAGGAGAGATACTGCTCTCCTCAACCCTGCAGGCAGTCTCTCCCCCCCCTTGTTGTTATTGTTGTTCCTCCTGAGTGGTTGTTTCCAGCTCTTCCTTGCTGCTGTGGTCCTCTGTTCCAACTAGTTCTTCATAGAAATCTCGTGTCTTTTCTGGGGTGTCAATTTTAATTTTCTTTTCTTCCCATGTGACCAGCATTCCCTCTGGGACTACCCACCTGAAAAGGATATCCCACTTGTTCAATTGCGCAGGTAGAAATCTATAGTTCCATCTCTGTTCCGTCACCCTTCTCAGGATCTGTTTAGTATCTGAATATCCTTCCACTTGGAGACAACAGGTTGGTCTCTTTTTATTCTATATACTATGTCCCAGACCTTCCTCCTTGTGAATCTTATATGTATCAGCTTCCATTGGAATACAATGAAACTTTACCAATAAACTACTTTACTCACATTCTGTTTGTGGCAAGACTTGTTTATTGTGGTCTGTTTCCTCCAACAATCAGCAATGGAGTCCTGAGCAAAGCAAAGCGCTGAGAGCGTCTGCCTCTCAGTGCTTTTTATAATCCTTTTCCCTTAATTACTTAATCATCTAACATCTGCCCCTGGGAACACATAACATCCACCCCTAATGACCCTGCATGCCCCCACCCCATGATAGCCAAGCTGTTGTGCAAATCCCCAAACAACACCTCCCTCCTTGGTATCCCACCCTGCTGTTCATGCTGCCAGCCCCAGTTCAAACTCAAAAACCCTTATGTATGCTGCCACATTAGTCCAAATTGCTTCCCGCCTGGTTGCATTAAAAGGAGGGAGGAACACCCACCACCAAATAGCTGACAAGTTCATTTGCAAGGGGGTGGCATGCTCGCAGGAATTCACACTGCCACACAGCTGACAGTCCGTGATAAGCTTCCCAACTGGTCATGCTGACAGGAGGTGAGGTGTTGCGGCCAGAGCGTCGGGAACCAGGATCGTCAGGCCCAGCCAAGGTAATGTGTCAGGTGATATTGGCAGCATTGTTTAAGCCTGACATGTGGCCTCCCTCTATCATGTGTCTCTCTGCAATAAAAAACAGGCAATTATTATCTTGTATATTCAGTTTTCCACTCCCCACCTGCTTTTGTGGGGTACTGTTGAGGTAATTCCCCATTAGGAGAATGAGTGCATACAGGGAGACGTATAGAGAATAGTGCTTGAATAATACACACACAGCACACAGATACACTGTACAGTAAATGTAGGGTTTTACTTTCAATAAAGGTTTGAGCAAAATTCAAAATAGGCAGTCCAAAGTCATTCACAGGTTAAATCAGTCAGTATTCAGTCCAGGGATAATCCAATAACAAAGTCCAGTGTCAAAAGCAGTTCGGTATCAGATTTACATCAAATCCAAGAATAACAGTCAATTAGAAGGAACGGCAAAACTCTCCAACAGAAAGAAAATAGTGTCTCACTGAGACATACTCTCTTCTGAGACTAAGACTAAGACAACCAAGGTTTCTGGCTCCATCCAATGGCCGTTTGAGAAACCACACCCAATTACAATATTTTGCATTTTCTTAAAGATACAGTATTAAAATGTTTATCCTGGTTTATACATTTTCAACCCAAATAACTGTTAGGTGACTTACATTCCTAACAGGTACTTTATATGGAACTGCAATCAGGGAGTGGATACATCTGTGCATGGTATTTAAGATGCATCTGATAGTGGATGCCCCTTTCAGCTAACTAGATATTGTAACAAGCCCCATCGTCGATGTGAGTCAAGTATTTCGTCGATCTCATAATGATCATCATGGATCAGTCTTGGTGCAGACAATCTAGGTTCTTTTCTGATTATATCAGCTGGTTTTAGTAAATTGATGTGGAATACTGGATGAATTCATTTAAACTGAGATGGTAGTTGAAGACTCATCGCAACTGGATTTATAATTCATAATATGTGGAATGATCCAATATATTTCAGTCCCAATTTTTTCTTATTCAGACCCAGGTGTATGTATTTTGTTGACAGAGACACCCATTCTCCCATATTATACGGTTTCTGGTCGGATCATTTTTTGTCGCTTTGAGTTTTCTATGCTTCCTGTGGTTTTTTTAATGCAATTCAAACTGAGTCCCATTGGTTCTGTATATTGGCTGTCCAGGTAGTCATATTAGATGTCTCATGTGTTTGTTCATCATAAGGCCACTCCAGTATAGGTACAAATTCCATACCATGGACTATTTGAAAGGGAGAGTACAATTTCAGCATATGCTAATAAAGTCATCCAATTGTTTTGTTGATAATTAACATAACAATGGAGATATTGCTCGATGGCCACATTGGCTCTTTCGGATGTTCCATTAGTAGCTGGATGATAAACTGTACTCAATCCCTGTGTTGTTCCAATTGCATATATAAATTCTTGCCAGAATTTTGACGTGAATTGCGCTCCTCTATTGGATATAATTCTTTTGGACATTCCATGTAACCGATATATGTGTTGGATAAATAACTGTGCTGACTTTCTCGCTGATGGTATTTCTTTGCAAGGTACAAAATGTGCCTGTTTTGAGAATAAGTCAATAATAGTCCGTATAATTGTGTACCCGTTATTATTGGGTAGATCAACTATGAAATCCATCCCAATGTCTTGCCAAGGTTTCGTTGGTTTCCGAGACATTGCAATAAACCTGTTGGCCTTCCTATTTTAATTTTATTTACCATATACACCGGACATGATTTCACATAAGTTTTGATATTCGATCGCATTCCTGGCCATTTTGCCAAATTCCTGTCACATTCCTGTCATTTTGCCAAATATAATGTTTTCAAGAATCCATAATGTCCTGCCTGCTTAACACCATGGCATCGTTTTAACACCACTGATCGTAACACTTTTGGTACATAGATTTTGGTTCCATGCCAGGCAATATCATGTTTCTTATCCATTTAATGTTTATTATTTGTTAACCATTCGTCTTCTCTTAACAATACAGGCAGATCTGGTGCAAGTATAGTGGTTTTTAATGACTCAGTTCGATTGATCATTGGTATAAGTCGTATTGTGTTCTCACTTTGACTGTGATATTGAGGAAGTTGAGATAAGGCATCCAATATAAAATTCCTTCCTGATGGAACATATTTCAACATGAACTTGAACCTTCTAAAAAATAGTGCCCAGCGAACCTGCTTTGGTGATAATCAACATGGATTTTGGAGGGCTTCCAGATTTTTATGGTCGGTCCATACCTCAAAAAGGTTTTGGACTGCCCTCCAATAAATGTCTCCAGGTCATTAATGTCCAATGAATCGCAAAAGCCTCCTTCTCCCAAACTGCCCAATTACATTCGGATGGGTTAAATTTCCCAAAAGTGAATGCACATGGTTGCAGGATACCATCCACATTCTTTTGCAATAGAATAGCTCCCACTGCCACGTCACTGGCATCCACCTGGACAACAAATGATGAATTGATGTCTGGATGTTTCAACATGGATTCTTTTGCAAATAAGTTTTTAAGTTATTAAATGCCTTTTGACATATATGTCCATGGTAATGTAGTATTTGAGTTTGGATTTTTAATTCCAACAGATTTGGTTTTTAACAAATCTGTTAAAGGTAAAATGATATCGGCAAACCGTGAAATGAATTGTCAATAAAACTTGGCAAATTCTAAGAAACTTTGCAACTGTTTCCTAGTGGTAGGGGTTTTCAATTTTAATACAGTTTCTACTTTCTTGAGGTCCATCTCAATACCTCATTCAAAATACGGTAACCCAGGTAATTAGTTTTTGAGTATGAAACTCAAAAACTCAAATTTTGAGAGCTTTACAAAAAGCTGAACATCTAATAACTTTTTAAGCACTTGTCTTACTAATTTAATGTATTCTTGTTCAGATTTTAATAAATTAAAATATCATCTAAATAAACTAAAATGCCGTTATATAAATGTTCATGTAACATTTCATTTATCAGCTGCATAAATACAGCTGGAGCCCCTTGTAACTCAAAAGGCATCATGTTACAATAATAACCACCAAGTGGACAATTAAACATTTTCTTCCATTCATCTCCTTTCTGAATTCACACCCTATAATACACTTCTCATCAGTCCAGTTTTGTAAATGTGCAGCCTTGTGCTGATGTGGTAAGCAAGTATTTTATTAGTGATAACAGATGTAAAGGTTTCACACAGATGGCATTCAAACCTTGATAATCCACACATAGATGTAAGCTACCATCCTTTTTCTTATGAAACAACATAGGTGCTGCCATTTGAGACCTACCTGGGGTAATAAAACCCCTCTTTAAATGTTGTTCAATATATTTCCTCATTTCTTCTAGTTCTTTTTGGGTTATGGAATACATTTGTGGCTTGGGCAAAGGGACTCCTGGAATCAATGCTATGGCACAATCCGTGGTACGATATAGTGGCAAACAATCAGTCCCATCTTCTTTAAAAACATCAGCCAAATCTTGATATTCAATTGGATAGGATCATACTGGCAATAGTTGTGAGTCCTCTTTTTTTTGTTTTTGAAAGAATTTTATTAATGTTTAAAAAACAAACACATACAAACAAAACACAAAACATAAAACATAAAGAAAATAAAACATCTTTTTGGAAAGCAGTTTGATCCTGGATTACATCTTTTTGTACAGACATAAATTCGAGTTCATGCTTACTTTTATATAGCATTCCATATCTTATTTACCATTTTACATTTTCTGTATAGCTTCTCCCCTTTTTTCACTCTTTTCTCTCTTTTTTTGGTCTTTATGTTCTGCCATGATTCTCAAACAGCAGCCTCAATAATTTGAAAGGTGGTTTTCAGAGCACTGGCTTTCTATCAGCTTCTGTTGGGATACAATGAAACTTTACCAATAAATTACTTTACTCACGTTCTGTTTGTGGCAAGACTTGTTTATTGTGGTCTGTTTCCTCCAACAATCAGCAATAATTGGTAAGTGCCAAGCAAATCCAGCACTGAGAGCATCTGCTTTTTAGTGCTTTTTATAATTCTTTTCCCTTAATTATTTAATTATCTAACATGCGCCCCTGGGAATACATAACATCCGCCCCTAGTGACACTGCACGCCCCCACCCTGCGATAGCCAAGCCACTGTACAAATCCTCAAACACCACCACCCTCCTTGGTATCCCACACCACCGTTAGTACTGCCAGTCCCAGTTCAAACCCAAAAGCCCTTATGTATGCTGCCATGTCAGTCCAAAATGTTTCCCACCTGGTCGCGCCTAAAGGAGGAACACCCACCACCAAACAGCTGATGGGTTTGTTTGCAAGTGCGAGGTGCACTAGGGGAATGCACTCCACCACACAGCTGACAGGTCCATGATAAGCTTCCCAACTGGTCACACCGACAGGAGGTGAGGTGTTGCGGCCAGAGCATCAGGAATCAGGATCGTCAGGACCAGCTCAGGTAATGTGTCGGGCGATATTGGCAGCATTGTTTAAGCCTGACAATATGGATTTCTTTTGGCAATTTATGCCATCTAGCGTAGCTTGTGCTCACCTTATAGATGTCTATTTCATTCAATATTTCATTCTTGTCTCACTCTCGCATTTCTGCTAGGATTTTGGCCATCACTAGCTCCAGGTTTTCTTCCTTGGTTTTCACAATGTTTTGGAATCTGAGATATGATGCTGCCTGGTCCACCTCTAGGTGAATCAGGGAATCTTCCATTTCTTTGTTTATTATTTTCATTTGTTGATCGACCATTTCTAATCTTTTTCCCATTTGTTCCATTCTTTTTTCAACTTCTTTTATTGTGTATTCATTCTTTTCTAGGGCCTGCTGGATTGAACCTACATTCTCATCTAATTTTGATATATCTGATTTCATTTCACTTTTTAATTTTCTCAGTTCTTCTTTGACTTCATTTATATCTACTCATTTCAGAATGGTTCTTTGTTTCCTGCAGCTTTAACATCATTGTTTCCTGCAGTTTTAACAGCGATTTCTGTAGTTAGTAATGTAGTCTGTATGTTGATATTTGACACTGGACTCTGTTTCTTTGTATATTGCATCAGCTTCTTATTAAGCCATACTCTCTTTCTAAGTCTGGAAAATGTGGTGGCCCCTTCAGCTCAATGTCTAAAGTGACAGTGTCAGAAATAGTTGAGCCTAGGTACACAAAGCCATGGATGACTTCCAGTTCTTGTGCAGAATTTGTAATACAGGTAGGTGGTGAATCCATGTCCTTAACCATAATTTTTTTTCAGGGTGATTGTTAGTCCAAAATCTTGGCAAGCCTTGCTAAAACAATCCATAAGTTGTTGAAGATCTTCAGGAGAGTGAGTAGTAACAGCAGCATCGTCAGCAAAGAGGTAATCATGCAAGCATGTCAGCTGGACTTTGGACTTTGCTCTCAATCTAGAGAGATTAAAGAATTTTCCATCTGATCTGGTCCAAAGATAAATAACCTCTGTGGCAGTTCCAAAAATGTGTTTCAGCATGACAGCAAAAAAGATCCCAAATAAAGTTGGTACGAAGACAAAGTCCTGCTTCACTCCACTTTAGATGTCAAAGGAATATGATGTAAAAGTTTTTGTTAAAACAAAACCTACTATGTCCTTCATTTTCTTATGAAAGGACCTAATGATGTTGAGGAGTTGAGGTGGACATCCAATCTTAGGGAGAATTTTATATATGCTGTCCCTACTAACCAAGTCAAAAGCCTTTATATCTGTGAAGGCTACAAAAAGTGGCTGTTTTTGTTCCCTACACTTCTCCTGCAACTATCTAAGGGAAAATACTATGTCAGTAGTGGACTTGTTGGCTTGGAATCTGCACTATGATTCTGGATAGACACTCTCTGCAAGTACCTGGAGCCTTTTCAGTACAACATGGGCAAGCAGCTTCCCTACAACACTAAAAAGAACGATGTCATGGTAGTTGTTACAGTCACCCCTCTTACTCCTGTTCTTATACAGTGTTATGATATTTGCATCCTTCATGTCCTGCGGTACTCCACCTTCCCTCCAACAAAGACAGATTTCACATAGTTTAGTGGGAATGATCTCTTTGCAGCCCTTCAGAACTTCAGCAGGGATATTATATTTCCCAAGTGCCTTCCAGAGGCAGGAATTCCAGGGCCTCGTTTAGTTCTTCTAGAGTTGGTTCACTGTCAAGTCCCTCCAAGACAGGTAAGCACTCAATGTTATTTACCGTATATACTCGCATAAGCCGATCTCGTGTATAAGCCGACCCTTAAAAAACTGCCCCAAAATGAGGAATTTTGTAAAAACTCACATATAAGCCGACTGTCAAATACCATGATGTGTTGTTTGGGCTAATAAAAGAGTATCAATATGAATGCACTGATGAAGGTTCATTATCAAAGCATTTGTGTAGGAAACAATATTAAGTTAATTGTCCAGTATGTAAAGAATCTGATGTCATAAACACGAAAGCGGTCACGTGAATGTGTAACCAATCATAACGTGTTATGATCAGGCGATAGAAAAAGCAAAATGGAGGNTCAATTTTTATGGCTGTATGTATGACTGAATGGTAATATCGATGATATTGCGTGATCTGAGAAGTGGCATCATGTCAATTCATTTGTGTGAGATCAGATTTATGCGCATATAAGCCGACCCCTTAATTTGATTAAAAAATAATTGAGTTTTAGAGTCAGCTTATATGCGAGTATATATGGTAATACTTGTTCAGTTACAACAGTAGTGCTGTGCCCAGCATACTATCTGCTGTGCTCAGTCCTGGATGACCTCATTTGTAGCTGACTTCAGGGGGACAGATTTCTTCTGGACCTAAGGTTTGCTTGATGCCATCATACAACCCTTGATGTTGCCTGTATCAGCTGCTATCTGGATCTGAGAGCAAAGCTGCAGCCAGTAATCGTTAGCATATCTCTTGATGGTCTGTTGGGCTTTATTATGAGCAACTCGCAGAACCTGTAGGTTACTCCACTGGAACAGGCTTTATATGCAAATAAAGCTCTTCTCTTTTCCTCAATGGTTGGCGTTAGCTCCTCCAAATGGGCTTCAAACCAATCTGCTGTCTTTCTGGTCTCCTTATCAAATACTAACAAGGCAGTGTTATAAACAGCATTCTTGAAATGTTCCAATTGTTCAGATGCATTTGTTTCAGCCAGGCCTGGGAAAGTTTCCTTGAGTGCTTGAGCAAATTCTTCCACTCTGTCCTGATTGTGGGTCTTGCTGATGTTGATTCATGGTCTTCCTTCCTTCTTCAAGTGATGCAATCCCTTTGTTTGCAGTTTTATTCTGCTGAACACCAAGGAATGGCCTGAATCACAAACAGCACCCTGATAGCTGCATGTGATCATAGTACTGGGAAGCTGGGGTGCCTGGTGAGAATCAAGTTGAGCTGGTGCCAATGCTTTGATCTTGGATGTCTCCAGGAGACTCTGTGTTGAGGCTTTGTATTAAATAATATATTGGTAATGCAAAAATCATAGTAGCAGCAAAACTCTAGCAGGCATTGGCCATTTTCATTCATCTTCCCATACCGTACTGACCTAAAGAAGTGGGCTAAGAACTATGGTCAGCTCCAACTCTGGCATTAAAATCACCAAGGATAAACAATGTTTCTTTCTTCTTAATAGTGGCAGCCAGATTGTTGTAGAATTTGTCTTTAGATTCTACTTGAAGATGATCATGTCAGTGTATATGCACTAATAAGAGTAACCAGCCCTGCTGATGAATGAAACTGCAAGGACAGGATTCTTTCACTTCCTGCAGCAGGTAGAATAATATACCCTAGTAGGCTGTTTCTGACTGCAGTCACCCTATATTCCCTCATCTCATTTGATGGTTTTCCCTACCAGAAGAACAAGAAGTTTCTCTCCTTAACAAATCCTGAGTCTGACAGCCTTGTCTCTTGAAGAGCAATGATCTGCTCAGCTCCATGTCGATGACAGCTGTCTTATGTGCATCGTCTATTTCCTGCAGATCATCAGAAAGGATGGGGGTCATTGTCCAAACATTTCAAGTGCCCAATTTTAGGGCTAATGTTTTCTTATGTTTGTTGTGTGTTGTGTGGATTATCAATCTGCTTGTTGGCTTTCACCCTAAACCCCATACACCCTATGTGGTTAACAGATCATGGCAGGGCAGCACCTTACTGGCTGGGGGCTGCCCAGCTTGAGGTGGGTGGTAGCTGCCCAATGAAATATGATGACCACTCCACCGTCAAAAGTAGCCCCTTGTGTCACACTCTGCACCAATCAAGTGAAGATTTATAACAGGTAACCGCCACTTCCCGTGTTGTTTCAATGCTCTATGCAAAGCTGGAGTGTCCTCTCCAAAGCATGACGTCTGGATAATTTAATATGGAGAATAAACTGTTACCCAAGCAGCAGATCCCCACTCTCAATGGCACTGAAATTGTTCAAAGGAATGGCAGAGCCAATACGATTAGTTCCAGCTACGTGGCAGGAGTTACTAGAAAGTGATTGTACATAGTCATGAACTGCTTCCAGGACTCTGGCTCTGGATTTTGCCTTGAGGTTGACTTCTGAAGCCTTTTCCATTAATAGATATAGCCACAAGGCAGTGGAAGCTTGAAACCAGAGTTTCCCTTCTCCTAGAAGATGGTTCTACCATTTTATCTGCCATTGGGGTAAAAAGCCCTCTTCTACTTTCAAAACCGTTGACCATCTTCTCCTGTAACCCTGGAAAGTGCTACCAGCCAGGCCACCTGGACCAAGGCTTTTAAGCCCCTGTCACACTGCACCAATGGATGCAAAGAGGATGTAAAACGGACAAAAAAGCTTGCCATCCGTTGGT
>BHFT01008521.1:0-18752 GCA_004320025.1 Laticauda laticaudata
AAGTTTTGTGCAGCTCAAAACTTCTTGCGCGGATGAAATCGCAGTGGACGGATGCTTGACGGATAGAGCGTATGAAATATGTATTCAATGAGTACACAACGGATGCATAGCGTTTTCCAACGGATGACAAGCTTTTTTTAACGTTTTACATCCTCTTTGTATCAGTTAGTGCAGTGGGTACAGGGGCTTTAGTCCCTTTCACTGCATTGGAAACCAAGCTTTCACTACATTCTATTTGGCAAAAGATTAAAAATATCCCTGCTACATTCAGCCTTACCTTCCCAGCCATTCATTAAAAATGTAAGAGAAACTCCAAAGATATGAATAACATCATGAGTAGTTTAGCACTGAGCCAAGGGAAACAAACAATAGAGAAATAAATCAAATGAAGATATTGGGAAATGCAATAAAACTAAAATATGCAGCCCATTAGTGGACAAGGAGTACTCAAAAAGGATGCAAATCTATTAAGTGTGAAAACGTTAATTTTTATAACAGAAATATATCATATGTCTTTCAGAGAACTAGAAAATGCCAGTGAAAGAACAATTTTTAAAAAGGGAAGTAGAATGTAACATATTTATCAATAATTTTTTATAACTTTCTCCCACTTGGCAAATTAATGGGAAGCATTATTAAAGCCAAAATCCTCAAGCATATAGAAGATCAAACCTCAATGAAATGGATTCAACTTGGCTTGGCAAAAGTTAAGTTGTACTTCTTTAATACTTTATAATTTTTCAAAGGTTTAAAAATGTGGAGTTCATGATTTGACAGATAAGATTTATGCAGACCACAGATGACAGGAATTTCTGTATGATCAACATACATACATAATTGAAACTCGTCAAAACAGTTTGAACTGGATGTTTGTTCCTCAAATGCAGAGAATGCAGAAAAAATGCCCTAAGTCCACCTGCATTCATCTCTTTTCCTGATTAATAGGAGACTGCAAAGAATATAATTCAGTCCATGCCTTAAAAATGTCATCAGTCTTGAAGTTTTCTCTAACAAAAAAGAAACAGAATAAATTATAATTTCCCTGTTCATGTTCATTTTCCTGTTCATGTTTTTGGAAGAATGAGGGTTGCCTTTGAGTCCTGGACTCCTGGCAGCTGCCTGGTTACGTCCCTGCAGTTGAAGATTTTGGAAGTAGCTTGTCATTGCTTGCTTTCTAGCGCTGAGAGAGAGTGACTGATCCAAGCTCATCCTGGATCAATGCTTATGGCAGGACTAGAACTCACGGTATCCTAGTTTCTACTCTGATGCCTTATACTGTATATACAACATGTGTGTGTGTGTGTGTGTGTGTGTGTCTCAGTGGTGGGATTCAAATTTGTGTACTATCGGTTCTGTGGGTGTGGCTTGGTGTGTGTGACAGGGGAAGGTTACTGTAAAATCTCCATTCCCTCCCCACTCCTAGGGGAAGATTACTGCAAAATCCCCATTTCCTCCCCACCCCACTAACCTGCTCTCCAGCTCCATTCTCCTGTGCAGGGCAACAAAAGAAGACCCAGCTGATCAACTGGGACTCAGGAGGAAGAGAATAGATGGGGGTGGGGGCAGTCAGAGGTGGAATTTGCCGGTTCTGAAGACTACTCAAAATTTCCGCTACCGGTTCTCCAGAACTGGTCAGAACATGCTAAAAACCACCTCTGGTGTGTGTGTATGTGTGTGTTCTGGTGCATCATACTGCACAAACTGGCTTTCTTTTGCCAAAAATATTTGAGTGAAGATCATTTGCAGAGTATAAAGAAATGTCTTAAATCTGCCTTTATAGCATTTTTCCATTGTATTGAAAAGCCTTTGTACATGGGAATGGGAGGCCACAACAGATACTTGAAAGAAGCAAGCTCCAGGAACATATCACCAGATGTTTATGTGAGGAGTTTATTTATTTTATTTATTTATTTAGTTTGTCAACTACTTACAAGATAATAGGTATAAGTAAAAACATAGTTATGAATACATGGATACATATATGAAAAATGGAAGAGATTCATATCTGGTTTGAACCCCAGAGATTTTTGGGGGGAAGGAGGGAGGAGAGAAACAAGAATTCTCACCAATGTAAAAAATATCACTTACCCCAGCAATCACTTACCTCAAGAAAGCGTAAACGTTGCTGCAATTTCTAACAACCAGAAATAAATAATAAATAATTATCTCAGCTCCTAAAAACAGACAGTGGGGTGATATCACTTTGATCCAAATCTGGCCCTAAAGTAGTACAGAACACTTGTGTAGAAGCTTTCAAGGGTCTTAAAGAGGCTTATTAATTACAGGATAGAAACAGAACACTTCTAGATATATCATTCAACACTCACAAATCTATCAAGAGTAAGAAACAGAAGCTATATTTTCTTGTGAATAAATATATATGTTGATGCAATCAATGCAAGCAATCAGTGACTGAGAAATTGCAATGAATAATTTGATAGAAAGTATTCACCAGGTATGTGAATTTTCAACTCAGTGTGTGAAAAAAGGCAAATTCACTGTTGGTAATCATTAAGAAAAGAACTGAAAACAATGTCTAACAATGATACTGGGGTGGAGAAATATTGAATGGCAAACATATGAGGTGACCAAACAGGAAAAGCCTTCAAAGCAGCTACTCAAGCATGAAGAAGATGGAGGAGCTGCTTAACTTTTCAAAATATATGCTTCAAATGTATTGCCCCTTGCCCCCAAACAATCAGAAGTTAAATTTTCCTGAAGAAAGAAATTCTGCTATTCAACAATATTATTAGAAATAATGAAATAGATGGATTGCAGGCCTTGGAAATGTTTTTACAGCATCTTTTTAAAAAATCTGGATAACACAAGCACTGGTAGATATAAACCCTGAGGCTAAGACAAGGATAACATGCTCTTGGCACAGAAACATAGATCTGAGTCATGGACAGATACTACTTCATAGGTTGATGAGGATAATTTGGAGTGGAAAAAAACTGTGCAAAAGAAAATATATACAAGTGAACTTATATTTATAGAATATAAATTCTTCATAACAGGATGAGGAAACTACGGGCAGTAAAAAGAAAAAGGAAAATATAGCACAATGTGGAAGGTGGAATGGGAGATAATTAGAAATGGAAGATTCAGAATTGTGAATTTATTTGTATGTGAAGAACTTCTCAGCCTTGATTGCACTAGTAGTCTAGAACAGTGGAATAATTTATGAGTTTAGTCTGATATAAATTCTGTTTGCTATATTGTATTGTTCTTGAATATGATTCAGAGGGTAATTCCTACATGGAATTTCCTTGGGCATGCTAAAATATGATAAATAGCTAAAGTCTTCCCTCATTATGTATATTTCAGAATGTTCCCATATTCTGAGGAAAGCCTGGCAATTGCTCATACTGGTAGTAGTTAAACTGGTTGAATTATGAGTGTAAAATTAATGTCCTGGATCAGTGCTTCTCAAAGTGACCTGGAGAACCATGGGGTTCCCTGAGATCCTTTCAGAAGGATTGTAATCTCAAATAAATATGTTTAAATGTCTTTGGTGATATTGGTGGCATTTAAGATAAACAAACAAAAAGCAAATATTGATTGATACAACCCACATAAATCAAAGCTCTTTGAGTTCATCATTAATTTTTAAGAAAATAAAGGGGTATTGAGACCAAAAGGTTCACAAACTATGCCTCTAAATGAAAGTAGCAGTGATTAAAAAAACATTTTCCATCATGTTTTTCTGAAAACACCCACATAGAAACTAATTAAATTATTTTTCCTACAACTATTCTAATATTCTTCTAATTTCTTTAAATCAGAAGAACACTGGCTTTTCATAAAAAACAAAACTTGATGCCAACAAGATCTCACACTCTTGAAAATTGGTTCCTTCATTTAAGTAGCTAAACATTTCTTCTGTTATATTTCTCAAATGAAGAAACTACTGAGAGAAGTTTAAACATTTCTTTTATACCAAATCATAACATAATCTCAACAATGCTCAAATATTTTGAAAATATAAGCATAAGCGGTAAATTAATTGCAATACAACCAGTGTTGTCATTTGTTCTGATCTCACCAGTGCTTGAGTTAATTAGTGTAATTAAAGTACTCTGACTAAACCAAATAACAACATTTTAAAGTAATGTCTTCAAGGATGACAAGAATCATCTTATTCAAACAAATAACTCTTGGGAGAGAATCATAACTAAATATAGTGCCACCAAAGCAGTGCTGGGATTCAAATTTTTTTACTCCTGGTTCTGTGGGATTAGTTGGGTGGGTATGGCAGGGGAAGGATACTGTAAAATCTCCAGTCAGAGGTGGTATTTGCCATTTCTCCAAACCACTCAAAATTTCTACTTCCAGTTATCCAGAACTGGTCAGAACCTGCTGAATACTGAATATTGGCAAAAAAAAATAATCAGAAAATAAAATACAGGCTGAATATTCAAGACCTTGTTGATGATCCAAACTCTGTCAAGAATCTTGGAGTACTCATCTCTAATGACCTAAGTGCTAGAGCCCATTGAAACTACATAGCCAAAAAGGTGTTAAGAGTTGTTAACCTAATCTTACCTACCATGTTTCTCATATAATAAGGCCGGGCCTTATTTTTTTTTGACCCCCGAAAAAATGGGTAGGCTGTCTTTTCAGGGGTGACTTAACTCCCCCCCCCTTGCATCCTCGGGTGGGTGGGCAGTGAAAGCTTGGATGGTCAGGAGACCTTCCACCACCGTTGCTTTCCCTTCTCCCTTACTGCTGTGGCATTAGAGCAATGCTGCGGCATTTGGCACAGCCATGTGTGGCCAGTCAGGGCTCCTCCCTGCAACCGGAGCCCTGAGAAGACACTTGGCTTCAGGCGCTCCTGTCACCACCTTCCAAGGGAAGGAGCTCACCCGAGAGGATCTCTCCCGCTCTCTCTCTCTCCCCCCACAAGATCAACGTCTGCACTGCGGATGAGGAGGAGGAGGCTGCAGCTGGTTCCTCCTGCTTGCTGAGCAGTGAGGAAGCCGCGGCTTTGCAGAGCAAGTGAAACGCTGCTTGCCTGGGTGAGATTTGGGAACGAGGGGCAGGAGGAGGCACGCACGCACCCACGGTTCGCTTTCCCAGCTCTGCCCAGACTGCATGGCTCTGTCGTGACCCTGGCGGGATGAGTGGAGGGTGGCGGGGAGGCGCTCGCTGCCTTGGTGAGAGCTCTGCTGCTGGGAAGGAGGGTCCACCTGTCAGCTTAGCCTGGGGCGCCAGCCACCAAAAGTTGCCCAAACAGTACGATATATATAAATTCAATAAACAAGAAAAACAAATAAATAAATTCTAATTTCATAATCACAGGAAAATCTTGATTTGGTTTGTTTTTTAGTAAAGGGGACAAGAAGGATATTAATATGTTAAGCCCCTGTCCCACTGCACTAACGGATGCAAAGAGGATGTAAAACGTTAAAAAAAGCTTGCCATCCATTGGANTGTGAACGGATGAACTTTCCGCTGTGTACGATGTAAATCCATGACATCCAAGCAACAAATGTTCTATGTCTGTTTATCATCTGTTAAACGTCCACTGTATCCTCTCTGCATCCTCTGGGCATCCCCTCAACTCACATCCATTGCAGCTGAAAATGGAAAGAGGGAGGAAACAAAAGGTACACGGAATGTCTACACAGCGTTAGTAGCACGGAAATAGAAAGGATGCGCAGTGAACGGTTTGCATCTGATATAGATCTGCTAGGCTTCCTATGAACATCTGTTTAACATCCCCGCTACATACTACCCACATCCATTCTTTTCCGTTATTTCCATTCTGTTTATGCAAATTTTTGCCACTTTTTGGACGGAGGACAACGGATGGAGTCACCCCCGAAATTTTGCTCATCCGCTGTGTTCTTCATGCATACATTTTGCGTCCATCGGCCAGTGGGACCCAGCCTTTAGATCAGTTTATTTTCAAAAAGTTTTTGAAAGTAACTGTTTTTGCAAGATGTTTTGCAAGAATTTGTGTGCATCAAAATGAATAATGGAATATTGAAGCTATTTTATGATGATCTATTTTATGACTGTCATAACTTATGAGAATTATTACCAGGCTCAATTACAGTTGTAAGTTGAGGGCTATCTGTATTTTCCTAAGCCTTTGGTTAGGATGATGGTGGATTTATGTTTCTGTCTTTTCTTTGCAATATGTCATTTTTATTTTTTTTTAATTAAGCCACCCAGAATCACTGCAGAGACAGGTGCTTTCATAATTTAAACAATGTTCAGCATTAATAGGTTCAAATACATCTACCTCTGGCTGAAATTGCTTTTTCAGTTTTCTTTCTTTGCCTGCATCTTGTCCATAAAAATTGAAGTTTAGTCCAAGAAAGTTACAAAATTTGTTGTTCGCCTTAAATACAGTTTACTTAAATATGGAAGTGGCAATTTGTTTGGGAAAAGGCTCTCTGCAAAGTCTTAAAATGTTTGAGAACAATAATTTGCTCTCCAAAAATGCTTTTAAAATACTACTAAACACATTTCTCAAAGCCAAATTATAGGCTGAAAGTCAGAGTCAGGAGTTCATAACCTGCATAGATCTCAAAGCAGTAGAATGTTGCATATTGGCTAGGTGCCCAAAGGAAAAAGAAAAAAACTGCTGCTCTGATTTCTGCTACAGTTTCAGTGACAGAGTGCTCACTTGGTGCAAGCCAAAGGGATTGTTCAATGCAGATAAAAGATCAGAATCTTAAATGCAAACTGTGTATTTGGTTCAACTTTCATGCAACCATCTCAAGAAAACATAGCCTATTTTCACAATTCTTTTTTTTGGGGGGGGCAATCTTGGAAAATAGCAACCACTTTACAAAAACTAAAGAGACAAAGAGATTTTCCAAAGATACATATTAAGGACACAGCAAGAAATGTCGGGCTCAAACTATAATGCTTTCACTTCTTTTAAATATAATGGAATGCTTGTTTTTACTTATAAAGCTTTATAAAGGGGTTGGATATCTATGACACCATGTATCTCACACAGATTCTGTCTGTCCCAAGTGAGCAGAGAACACCTGCTGAAGGCTCCAAAGTATGGCAGGAGAGGACTTAAAAATGGTCTTTGGGAGCTCCCATCCTGAGGACCAGCATGAGGCTCTTTTCTACTCTTCTGGCCTTACAAAAGCTTTTGATTACCCTAGAAGGCCTTGGGTGGATGAAATATCAGGGCCAAATGGGCCTGAGTATGTTTACTCTATTTTTATGTAATGTCAAATGGAAGTTGAATGGTCACATTTGAAGAATCTTTGAGAAAAGCCACAGCCTCAGAGTCTTGAATTGATTGGGAGCATTACCCGGAACCATGACATATACTATTAAAACTCTCCTGTCTGTTGGTAACCTTCAATTGGGTGAAACAGTGCATCCCAGGGCAACAATTACTTCAATTACCTTGAAGAACAAGGTACTTCAAATGGATTAACTTAAAGAGACCATCCAAAGTCAGCACTTCCGGTTTGCAAGACTCGGCGGAGGCAGGAATCCACGATCATGCACAGTTTCTGCTGCGCTCACCGCTGGAGTGCCCCGAGCCAACCGGCTTCGGGGCTATAGCTACCCCGTAGAGGTAGTTGAAGACAGGGAGACTAGCAGGGATCAGGGGGAGTCACACCCCTCCTCCTCAGTTGGCTTAACTCCCTTTTCTGAAAGCGGTAGACCAGTGGTCAGAAATGGCCGCCACAAAGAAGCTTTCATCCGGAAAAGAATGTGCAGGAGGAAGCTGAGAAGTAAAAGTTTTGGCCTGACTGGGATGAAGAAAGGCAACATACCAGAATCCTGGAATTTAAATTTGAAAAAGATACATCACTCCGCTAAGAAGATCTGGAAGCAGCTGAATGAAAGTGCAAAGGAAAGTTTGTTTTTCTTCCACTCTCTTTCTTTACGGTGACAGCAGTATAGAAATGATAAATTGGAAAACCCGCTTTTGGCATCAAGCAGGTAATGAAACTGGAAAACTTAAAAGCCAGGAGACAATAAAGATATCTAACACTGGAAAAAAACTTTTTTTATGCTGTAGTGGGAAGAGGAAGAGGATAAGAATATAGATTAAGATTGGGCTGGAGGTAGATTGCCTTGGGATTTAAAAGACTAAACAAATCAATAATAAGAACTTTCTAAAGATACATTTTAACTGGAACTTTTGTAACTGGAATTACAACCCCAGGCAAAAAGAAGTTGAAAAAGAGAAGAAAGTGTTAAATGAAATAGAGTGGTGTATGTATGGATTGCTTTGTTGACTTTGTGGATCTTTTGGGAATTCTTATTTGAATGTTAAAATGCATTTTGGGTTGTTTATTAATTTTTTTTACAATGGCATTACTTGTGGATGACTGAAAATGGAATTTATAAAATATAAGGAGGAAAAGAAGGGAAGGCTCTTTTTGACTCTGTTTTTCAGTTTTTTATGAAATGGCGATTCTACGTATGAGAAAACAAGACAAGAGATTGGGATGAGAAGAAGCCATCTTTAAATGAAAGCACTTTATCTGGGAAGAAAGGGGAAAGGGGGGAAAAAGAGAATGGGGAATTTAAGACTAAAAAAACAACCAAAAAAGGAAAATAAGGTGAAAAGTGACATGTCAGAAGCAACAGAAAGAGGAATCAGAAGAGGGTGGAGATTAAGAGACGAGGGGTAAAAAGCGGTAGAGTGGGGAAGCAAGGAGGAAAGAAGGGAAGAGAAGTTACAAAAGGTTTGAACAGCGAGATGTAAGAAACAGGATTATTTGAGATAGATCGGGTAAAAAATATAACTGAAAAAGAGATTCTGCAAAGGTACATAAGACTAGTATTGTTGTATTTGATATTTGAAATAATGTTAGAAATTGGAACAACATATGATTAGTAAAATGGGATAAATATTTAATTAATATTAGTATTTTTTTTCTTTTTGAATAAAATAAATGAGAGAGATGAGTGAGAGATTAAGCTAAAAAAGGAATGGGAACATTGTCATTACATAATATTTTAAAATATAAGTGAAATGGGGGGGAAGTAAACCAAACAAAATCTATAAGTGTTCCATGGAAGCATGATACTTATTTGGAAAGGAATGTGAAAAATATTTAAGACTTAAATGAATGTTAATTTTAAACGATATAATTTCAATTGCTATGGATTGTTGTTGTTAATTATATTAGTATATTTATTTTTTTTTCCTATTTTAAAATATTGCAGTGTAGTTTAGAATGTACAACGCCAGAAATCCGAATAAAATTATGTATTATCTTAAGTGTTAAACTTTGAGGAAAGATATAAAGGTGTCATACACCAATCAGTTATTAAGAAGAAATGTTGTGTTTATGAGAAAAGATTAATAGACCAGCTGCCAACAGGACAGACAAAGGATATAAGTATAATTGATTTAAATTGAGATGAAATAAATAAAAATAGAATTTAAGAGAGTGAAAAGAGGGGAGAACTATACAGAAATTGTAAAATGGTAAATAAGATATAGAATGCTGTATAAAAGTAAGCATGAACTTGAATTTATGTCTGTACAAAAAGATGTAACCCAGGATCAAACTGCTTTCTAAAAAGATGTTTTATGTTCTTTGTATATGTTTTTTAAAAATTAATAAAATTCTTTCAAAAAAAAAAAAGAGAGACCATCCAAAGTCTGAGACACATTACTTCTCTGGGACCAGTTCCATTTGTAAGATTGTGGTCCCTGCAGCACTGTTATGGTCAGCTTCCATCATACAATTGTAATTTCAGATGCTTCCTGTCAGTTTCCCACAAGCTGAGGTGGCAAATTTTTTTGCTCTTACTCCAACTATTCTTCCCCTGCCTATGGTCATTCTGTTTATTGGTTGAAGCAATGTGTCATGTATTGTCAGTTAATTTTACCATTTGTATGCATTTTAGAAAGTTTTTGGCTCTTACTACTTTCAAAACATTTGTCTTTCATAGACAATGCTTTATTAATTGGATTACACTATTTCCATGACAAGTTATGATTTATTTGAGAATTAAATGAGCTCTACAGATTTTATGATTAATACCAGCTGATAACATTCCATAGATTTGGCCTCTGAAAGGTTTGCCTCCTTTCATGACACACCTTCAAAATCTTGTGTTATCAGTGTGTGTGGGTGTGTATGACATGATACATCTGCCACATTTGATGTTTGCATTCTCTACAAACTTGGCATCTGCCACATTTTAATGTATACATATTCATATGTACAAACTTATCAAATGCCATTTTATACTTGATATAAACAACAAACATATTCATTACAATATGTATATAACTACAAGACTGTATTGAGGGTGCTTATTTCCACAAAACTATAGAAAGGCAGGCTTCAGGGAAATTAACTATCCAATCTTGTTTACTGTTACCAATGGAATTCAATACTACACTGAAAAAATTGAAATATTAATTTGTCCATCAAGCAGTACATTTTCAGGATGGAAAGCACACATTAAAAGCAGTGTTTAAATATCTGTTTTTGAAGAGTTGGATTTAAAGATAACAGTTATTGTAAATAAAACAAATTCATCATGTGCATTCATCTGTGATTACCTGTTCTTCTATGTTATTGCCCTTATTCTGTTGTTTATGTCCTCCTACCTCTCAAATTTTAGATGCCTTCTAGGATTTTCTAAAGTGTTATCACATTAATGGTCTCCTACATGTATAAAGGCAATCAATATTACTTAAGTTGTCAGCAATGTATAGGTGTCAGTTCTAGCTGTATGAGAAGCCTGTATGCAGAATAAACTATCTGTAATAGGGAAAAGGTGAATTAAGTATTCTATGATTTGTTTTTAGGATGTACGTAAGGATCTTGTAAGCAAACCCTTTGGGAGCACATACACACAAAGCCAGAATACGAGTTCCACTGGAACTGGACATACAGCATCAAGGTCCTTTAGGCAAGTACCTCAGATTCAGAAAATATACATGATTACAATCTGTGAATGAAACTCTGGGTATACAGATATAGAGATGTTGATAATGATAGGAAGATACCCGTCCTCACCCCAGGACTGAGGTGAGTGGGATTCATAGTTCTCTTTAGTTGACTTTCTAAGATTTGCACACATACCAGGAGAAAGGTCAAACTACTTATGGGGGATTTTTTTTCTGAAGGGGTAGAACATTTTGCTATTGCCCTCTGATTCCTCCAGTTTGTCACCATTCAGTTTGTCATAAGCTTAGTTACAACTGCATGGAGACTGTAAGGACTTCTTCTCACCAATTCAGGTTCTGGACAGCATAGCAAAAATAGCTAGCAATTGGCTAAATGGCAATACAATTATTTCAAGTGCAATTTAATCCTTACTTTGCAAATTAACAAGAATTCCTGTTATTGGTATTCCAATGGAGTACACACAACAAGCTGACACAAGATACAATCATATGGATTGTTTACACAAATCAGCAACAGTCAAATTTAAAAGTATAAGAAACCTAAAAATATAAGAAATCTGTCAAAGTTGCTGATTGTAGGTTTTAATTTCACATGTATCTTTTTTTAATTTACTTTTAGAATTTTATATAAAAATATCTTTAAAAACTAATATAAAATTAGGCTCAATGAAAATAAAATAAAAAAGAACAAGGTAGAATTGTATTGTGTTTAACATATTAGGAGGTTTTTGTTCACTTTCTTCCTTATATTATTGTGCTTTTGATTCATCTTTATTATCTCCAGCCTTTTAATAGTGTGTTAATGCTGCCAGATGTTTAAAGCTTTTTTTCCCCTTTAATCTAGTGTGTTGCAGGTTTGCAAGTGTGGATATATACCTAATAAAAACTAAATAGTCCACAATAACACCTACAAACAGGAAGAACCATAATATCAACAGTATAAATGCTCTGTATAATTTGCAGGGATTTTCACTTAACAGGAATTTCTGTAATAATATAAAACAACACATGAGAATAAAATATATGAGTAAATAAAACAAATCAAGTAAAAATAAATGCTGTAGCCACAGAACATAAATTAGAAGCTGCTTTGACAGGCAAATATTTTTCTGCCTCTGTTAGTAATTAATTATAAAAAGAGGTAATTAGAGGCACTGAGCTGAAATTGATACTTTAAAAAAAGAATCAATTCAATAGTTCCTGAGCTGCCATGAAGAAACTTACTTGCAGGGAGTTGGATCATTCTTAACGTATATTAGGTGAAACTGTTGTATTTTCTGAGATTTTGTTTAAATATATTTGTAAAAGGTGGGAATCCTACAACAAATAATTGAATAGATGCTTGAAACTTCTTAACTCAATCAAATTCCAATGTTCTCATGCAACACCAAGTGTTTTTCAGTTTTACAAAATAAATAAATAAATACTTGTGTCTAATGAAATGATACTAGGCTCTTTTCAAGAAGCAGAAAGTAAGACTAAAAACCATAATGGCAAGTTTCCCTGTATATCAAGGCCTTTTTCATTAAGTGCAGAGGGATGAACAATAGTGTTGACATAGGGCAGGAATATGTACAACAATGTTTAATCTCTCATCACAAATTTTATCTTTTCAGTTCCTGGATCACATTCTAGATTAATGCCACATCACCAAAACTTGGATGCGTATTGCCTGTACACTGTGGGCTCATTAAAACCAGCAACTGTCATAAATACATGCCAATTGCTAAGCGTCCAAATTTGGATCAGATGATCAAAATAATTATTAAAAAAAAACTATGTGCAGTGTCTGTTGTTGCTTTTCCTTTTCATAAAAAATGAAGTTCAGAAAACAGAATTATTGCATCAGCAGATCCTACATGTTAACAGAAGATCTGTGGGATATGTCCATTTGGAAGCATTTCAAAAAGTCTGCCCTAAATAAACTCCTTTTTTAAAGCCCTGTAGTCCCTTAATTCAGGGTAGAGTCAGGGTGACTGGATGAAGCAGAGCGTTTACTGGCTGAATGCCCTCCCTGATGCCATGCGGAGTTCACAATAGATATTTATTTTTCTTTCTGTCCTAGGAGAGAACTATGTACCTCTATCTAGGGTTAAACTGTCAACCATCTGAGTAGGAGGTGACCATTTTCACTGCCCTATATGAAAGTGCTTACACAGTTTTCACGAAGAATACAAGTACAGGTAGCCTTCAACCTACAATTGTTCATTTAGTAACTGTTCAAAGTTACAGCAACACCGAAAAAGAGTGACTTGTCTTTTCACACTTGCAACTGTTGCAACATCCCCATGATCACATGATCAGAATTTGGGTGTTCATGTATTTATGAGAGTTTCACTGTCTGGGGGGTCATGTCATCCCCATTTAAAATCTTTCTGGCTGGCTTCCAACAAACAAAGTCAATGGAAGAAGCCATATTTTTTTAACAGCCACATGATTCACTTAACAATCGCAGTGATTTGCTTTACAAGTGGCAAGAGAAAGGTTTAAAATGGGGTCTGACTCACTTAACAAATGTCTTGCTTAGTAATGGAAACTTTGGGCTCAACAAAATCAAAGGATACCTGTGATAACAATATCAATACGAGTAGCCTTCTTCCCTGCCTGTACAATTTAAAAATAAATAAATAACAGAAAACAACTCTGAAAATGTTTACCTACAATCATTTGTGTAAGAAAATATCAGTATTCTATTCATTAACTGCATGAATTGGCCTGAAATAGAGGTTGTGCACTTTGTATGCACAATAGATCCACTGTTCTATTCAATAGATCCACTGATCTATTGAAATTTTTGCCCAAGGTGCTAAATTCTTCTCTGTTATAATTGTTTTCAGAAGGTGCTGTTTAAGCCTTGCTTCCATTTGATGATCAGGTTAGCTATGTGAGAGATCAAAGGCTAATAACTTTTTAATGTCAACCACTAATTCCATCTCACTAATGTGCTGACTTCTCACTTTGTCTATTAGTACATAATGTATTTGTGATTCCTTTTCATTTTGAACTGTGAATGTAATAAAATGAATATCTTTGCCACAGAAAGCGACTTGTACATCTTTCACGACCTTTCACTACATAATATTATTATAATAGAAGCTGCATTTTTCAATCCAAATTACATAATTAATTTCTTTGTCGACAAATGCAGTTTTCAATATGAATCCATAACATTCTAAACATCAATTTAATTTCCCCCAAAGACATAGGAAGGAATATGGAAAACAACAAACTAATAATAATAATAAGGAAAATGCAAAGGTGAGTAACTTGAATCTAAATAAGAGAACAGGCATGCTGTCACAAAGCAGCTGTTCCTCAAAGATATGGCCAAGGTTTGCATGTAATATAATATTTCATTTATAACCTGGTTTTCTCTATGAACAAGGAACAGATGTAACTCAGAACTTCCCTTTGCCCAAAGCCAACCCCAAGAAGCCTGATTCATAGGATGTAAAAGGGTTTAAATCTATAAATATGTTTGCCTTGCAAGACTGTAGCTGTATAATTCTTTTGTTATATCTTACAAAAACTACTTACCAGCTGTTCTAGGATTCTTGTGAGCTCATAAATTGATCCTAGGGTTTGTCTGTCAGGTGAAACCCTGTCATTATCTTCTAGAATTTTTTTAATTACTATCTCTAGGATTTCCTTGTGGCCTCCTATCCACATGCCAACCAGCTTTAACATTATTTGCTAGAGAAGGCTAGCCAGGTGCTACCATCTGTTCTGCTACAATTTAGCAAAAAAGATACTAGAACTCTCTTCAGCAGCAGCATTTTCCAGAAAGGTAGAGTGGAAGCTATTAAGAATTGTTAATTTTCTCTGCGCTGTTATATACATCTCCTCCCCCCTTGAGAAATCTAAAACATTAAAGTACTAGATATCATACTCAGCATGACAATATCATTCCCTTGAGGTGTCCAACCCAAGTAATTTGCTGCATTATGAATACTCAGAAAACTCATTTGCAATTAGGTTCTGCAGTGTAGAGCCAATAACTAGCATCTGTGTTCTCTGAATTATAAATATGCCTACTGTTTGCCTAAAACTATTCTCTTCTTTGCATACCACATTCATATTAATGTATAATGAGAATATTAGTTTCTTACAATTAAACAAGGAAATAAAAGCTATTTATTACAAGCAGCTATGTTCTTTGGTGTTTTAATTGTACTATCTAAGTTCCTACACCTTTGACCTTTATAGTTCCCTTTCTCAGAAAAGAAGAAGAATCTGTCAAGTATGGTTATTGCTATAGCTATAAAAAGGTCTTGGAATGGACCCATTTAGTATGTACATTTAATCCTATACATGTTAGGTCAAGTCAAATGTCTAATTTATTCATGAGTGGGGTTGACTCATTAAAGTATTTTGCATCAGAATGATAATACTTCATATTAGTTAACTAAGGCATCAATAACAGTCCATGAAGTTGTTCATTATCCCTCCAAACAACATTCATAAAGCCATAAAATTAAATGAAAATAATTTTAAAGTAAGTAACAGGAGCTGTCAGTCTCAACGTTCGACAGATCCACACGAGTTTCCATGAGATTTCAGTGTTCTTACTTGTGACAGGGTGATATGAAACAACATAAAAGTGATTTTGAGAGGAGAAATTCTCAAAACTGTACCAGATATGTGACAATGAATGGGACTTAAAAACTTTTTTAGTTGTGGTTTCTGCTCTATAAAACAATTTCCCACTAAGATTTAACTGCCCCAACTCTTTCAAGAAGGCTTTGAAATCTTGGCTATTTCCCCAAATGTTGGGGTCAGGATTTTAGGTGAGTTTGCTATAGGTGGCGGAGTATATGTTGGTGTGCCCCAGCTATGTGTTTTGCTGTTGTCTGGATTTTGTGACTTTGTATTTATTGTTGTATGGAGTCACATTCTGCAAATTAGATGGACATATACTATAAATATTTAAACAAAAAAAAAACCCCATCCTCTTCTTAATTATATATTATTTTTTGTACAAAGTTAGTTTTGTAGGTAAAATGCATTAAGTATGATCAGGATTATGGCTTTGATCTCTCAATTCAGACTTCTATACAGACTTCTATGTGGAATGTGTTCACTTTTGCCCCTAATTGTGTATTTATAATGTTCATGGAATCAGAAGTCTGAATAATAATAAGGAAGAAAGTAATTGAAATTCTCAATCAAATATCTACTGTGGATGAACAAATCAGATTATCCCCTCCCCCCAATGTACTAATAGCACCTGGAATGCCAGAGTCTCAAGTAGATGAATCAGGCTATGTTACTGGCAAATGCATTTTGAGATCCCTACCCAATCAGGCCTGGGAACATTTCTTCTTGATTGCAAATGATTTTTACAAGAACCTGCTCTTTAAAAATTATTTAAATACTTGTAAAAGACAGATTGATACAAAGGTCTTCATGTCTAATAACTTGTTTTTAGTCGATTGGCCTTTTCTCACTTTTGAAGTGCAATCTATTTCTCATTTAATTGGCAGTCCTTATCTTGCCCCATTGCATCTGTTCTGTTTCACTGCCAGATGCTACCATTCTGATTTTGCTTGTGAAGTGCATGATAAGTAAAATACACTGCTCAAAAAAATAAAGGGAACACTTAAACACAATGTAACTCCACGTCAATCACACTTCTGTGAAATCAAACTGTCCACTTAGGAAGTAACACTGATTGACAATCAATTTCACATGCTGTTGACAACAGGTGGAAAGCATAGGCAATAAGCAAGACATCCCCAATAAAGGAGTGGTTCTGCAGGTGGTGACCATAGACCACTTCTCAATTCCTATGCTTTCTGGCTAGCATAGCCCTCCATGTGCTCACCAGAGGTAGCCTGACTGCCATTAGGTACTGAGATGAGATCCTCACACCCCTTGTGAGAACCATATGCTGGTGCGGTTGGCCCTGGGTTCTTCCTAATGCACGACAATGCTAGATCTCATGTGGCTGGAGTGTGTCAGCAGTTCCTGCAAGACGAAGGCATTGATGCNGCATTGTAGGGAGGTCATACAGGCAGGTGGAGGCCACATACACTACTGAGCCTCATTTGGACTAGTTTTAAGGACATTACATTAAAGTTGGATCAGCCTGTAGTGTTTTTTTCCACTTTAATTTTGAATGTAACTCCAAATCCAGACCGCCATGGGTGACTAAATTTGATTTCTATTGATAATTTTTTGTGTGATTTTGTTGTCAGCACATTCAACTATGTAATGAACAAAGTATTTAAGAAGAATATTTCATTCATTCAGATCTAGGATGTCTTATTTTTGTGTTCCCTTTATTTTTTTGAGCAGTGCAGTTGGGTTTCTTTATCTTTGTTGGCCTCCCTTTTCTTAATAACACCAATTGGCAAGGAAATCTGCCCATAATAATGCTGTAGAATGTACTGGGTTTGGCTGCAGGATTGTGACATCTCAAAACCTCTTCCCTTGACCTTCCTCCTTCTGCCATACCTCAAATTGCATAGGGAAAAAAATCAAATTGAAGGAATAAAGTAAGTGCATTAATTATTTAAGAATTATATTAAACTGGTAATAGCAATAGAATAAAAGTACACACTATTGGATAAGTGTTCTAGTACTATTGTGCAATTAGTGATCAGTCATCAATAGATACATTGATTGACTGATTGATTGATTATGGGCTCAAGTTGTTTGCAACTCCTATCAATCACATAGAAATTCCCCTAACCTGTTCTTTCAAGTCTGCCAATGATGCACTCACTGCCACATAGATACAAACAGATAAATCCTATTTAAATACCATTTAAACAATGCAATCAAAAGTATGGGAATGAAATAAACAGTTTTGAACAGATTGTTACAGCTGCCAACACCTAGAACCAGACAAACCATCAATCAAGAAACAATAACCTGATCAATACCAATAATCAAGGAACTATCAAGGAGGAAGCCACATCTATACCATGACTTGCAGGCAGCGAACAACCATGAGAGCACTGAGAACCCAACTGTTTCATCAAATTTTGTGTGAAAGATTTTTCTTTTGTTTGAGAATGCATTTTATAAATTTTGTTTATTAACCTGTGCAAGGGCTGAAAATTATGAAATAGATGGCATACTTGTGGAGTCCCTTGACTTAGACTGCTGCTCTTGAAAAAAAAATGCTAAAATTAAGGGTTATAAAAGAAAAAAGTAAAATCCGAATATGAAAATTGTTAAAAATTTCTTTCAATGTCGTCTTATTTCTAATTTTTTACAAAGGGAGAAATGTATAAAGCAGGAGTGATAATTCTCCCCTTCTTTTCCATTCACCTAACTACTAATCAGAAATTAAATATTTCAACTTTACCCAGAACATTGAACATCGAAGCTTATTGCTAGCATCTCTTTAAGTCATGTCTTCTATTATATTGAACTGATCTCAAAACTCTTTTCCTAGAATCCCATTCCAAATGTCTACCATAGAAGGATAATTGCCCTTCGAGCAAAGAGGACTATCTTATTTAATATACATCATACAAGCATTTACATTATTCGTGTCATAATATATACCATAAGGAAAATGGTCTACATCAGAGGTGTTAAACTCGCAACCTGCGGGCTGGATGCATCACATGCTGGCCCCGACCCCACCCGGTTAATGAAGGCAAAAAAAGTCATTATATATTATGTGATGCCATGAGTTTGACATGCCTGGGGTGTCATTTCCCTTATTTATATGCATTATTTTCCTGCTGGAAAGGATTAATGAAGTGGAGTGACTAAACAAAAGCATAAGAACGTTCTGCTTTAGTTCCAAGAAAAGCCAACTTTAATAAGGAATCAAAGTGATGGAAGATACAGATAACAGATAATCAGAGTTGGAAGGGACCTTGTAGGTCATCTAGTCCAACCCCCCACCCAAACGGGAGACCCT
>BHFT01008523.1:0-18553 GCA_004320025.1 Laticauda laticaudata
TTCGTCTCCTGTCGTTTCTTTCTCCTTTCGCTCCCTATCATGAGGTGCCCATCTAATGCGGGATAGCAGACACCGCACTTTTGCTCTTTTTGTATGCCTTTCTGGCTTGTTTGGCTCTCTCTGCCACAGTGATCAGCTCTTTTGGTTGCCCCACAGGAGAATTTCAAGCTCACCTAATGCCTCGAAGGTGGAAATCCCATTCTCATCGCCAGTGCTTCGTACTGGAAATGAATGCACAACAGAATGAGGTGAGGTGGCTAAATTGGTTGCTCAGGCTTTATTGAATTTGCGCGCTAGCAGAGAATAAACTATTCAGCCGTAACAACAACTGTTGGCCTGTTTGACAGCTCCTTATCTAGTCGGCTGTCAAACTATCGGCCAATCAGGTTGTGGCTGGGCACCCCCTGCTGGAAACCAGACCAGAGGGAGAACTTCAGAACATAGCAGTGGCCAAACAGATGGTAGCAAGATCTTGGAAGATATAAAAGCAAAATATAGATAATCTTATGTAATTAAATTATCTTGGATCTGGATTGTAAAGAGTCATAATTCAAATCTTTTTCTATTTTCGTCAGTTTATCTTAAATAAAATAAAATGAAATAAATGGATTTTATTTAAACAAAATTAAATGGCATTGTTTTAAAAACACATGTGGATCAATTTCTTATTGATCAACAAATTCCTTTATGCTAAAGAAATGTTAGATTGCCTGTCAGCTGAACTTTCCTTTCCTTGAAGTTTGGGGGACCATGAAGTGTCCTCCAATGATCTAGCATTTCACATTTTTTTTAAGATTTCAAAAAGATAATATATAAATTCCAACCAGACGAACAGCCAATTCCATCACTCCCCTCAGCTGCAATTCACATTTTCTGAAGATTTAAGTTCATTAAAAGCATGTGGAAATCCCCATGGAAGACGCTGGGCTTGTCGGCTGGAAAGCCCAGGTTCGAGATCTGAGCACCACGTGATGGAATAAACTCCCATCTTCACCCCAGTTCTTGCAGTTTGAAAACATACAAATGCATGTAGATAAATAGGTACCAGTTTGGTGGGAAGGTAACAATGATGTCATGCTGACCACGTGACTATGGAAATGTCTTCAGTCATTGCTGACTCAGTGGCCTTAAAATGGAGATGAGCTAGCAGAGTAAAATCCACAGGGTTTTACTGACTCCTTAAAAAAAAAAAAAACTAAGAATGGTAAGGAAATGGCAGGAAACACAATGGAATATAGTTCTACTTTGAAAAGTTAACCACAAATTGATGTATGCACTGCTTAACCTTTGCTTTGTAAAGTTCCAGTAACATTTCCATTATAATCCCAACGAACCCCTTCTTACATAGGGCTACTAACAATAAAGAATGTCTTTACACCTGTCAATCACTTTTTTCATACACAGAGAACAGTGTGGGAAAGGTTATGATCTTGAAAATGGCTTTTTGCTGCCATTTAAACTGTTACAGGTATATTGGCTTCAGTACAGCTTAGAGACTTCAATTAAAATAGCCTTATAGTAATTTGACATTCCACTTCTTGCACTTTTTGGTGCTTAATGTTAAGTTTAATAGATCTTAAAGAGCTAGAAAAGTTATTTAAATTGCAATCTCAGGGGAAAGAATAAAACTCATTTTGAAAATAACTGTCATCAAAGCTTTTCGCATTCCAAAATAAATGCCAAAAAACTGTTGAATGTTTAACATTGCAAATGCCACAATCCATGTACTTTCCATTTAAACAGATTTGAATGAAATCCACCTCATAGATTTCATAAACAAAGGCTGAAAACCTAAATAAACTATGGGGTACTGTAAAACATGCCATGTAAATTGTTGGTTAATTTTATGCCATATTAACAAATGCTTTGTGCCATAAAATCAGAGGTGGACATTGTGGAGCAATGCAATATAGTGGACTTTTCTTTCATCTTTTTAATCAATCTTTTGATGTATTAATGAAACAGTAAAAAAAATTTAAAAAAACAGTAAAAAAAATAAAGAATATTCCACATTCCACTCGTGAAGAGATAAAACTGAAGGGTGAAACTGATAAGACATCTGTCAGTTTCTCTTCTTCCTGTGTAACCACCTGAATATTCATACTGTTTGCAGTTTCCTTTAAAACTGGGAAACTAAAGCTTTAAATATCTGAATGTTCTAATACTGGGCCAGAAAATTAAACTAGCCCTGTTGGATTTATTTATCTGTTCATTAATACTGGATTGTTTTTATAACCAAGCATGTTATTTTTATCATTATCATTATTGGAGATATATTTGTTATATTACATCTTGCAGGTTTTAATTTGCTGTGTGCCATCCAAAATAACTGCTTTGAGATTGGTGGCTGTATAAATTGTTTCATTTGAACCTCTGCCTGCAAGACTGGGGAGATTTGCGGGAAAAGATAATAACTGCATGTCTTCAAAAACGCATAGGCATGCTGTATAAACAAAAAAGAACGTGGTTGATATTTGTTTTCCCAGCATGAGTGGAAGGGGCAACAAACCAAGAGAATCTACCATTTGCCCTGTGATGACAATTTCTAGCAAGTACATCTCAATAGCAGTGTCAGAATAAAAGAACAGATTGAAATCCTGATGGCAATTTCTTCAGATGGCTTAATTACTAGCTGGTTTCACAATTTAGCTAATATTCAGATGAACCTTTTATTCTAAAGCTGAAGAATACTGTTTTGTTAAATAAAGTTGCCAAACCAAAGCAGATCTGATGCCTATCAGTATGAATCTAATTCATACATTTGGCAGTGATAATTGGTGAAGGGAATATATGGACCTGCGTTTTCTACTCTTGATCTTCATGGTATGAATGGGAAAACTGAGTCCTAAGTGCAACGGATCCGATCATTTGTTGCACAGTAACAGCATTCAGGAAAACAAAGCATATAATCAGAATTTCACAGCAACATAGGACCTCTCATGAGCAAAGCCTGTAGCAAATTTTGACAAATGGCAAAACTATGTATGTATATAGTACCTACAAATATACATGTACTGAACATTATATCAAATTCAGAAATAATTATCTATATGTACCTTTCTATAAATAGACTTTTCAGATTTATTTTCAAGTAAATATATGTTAAGGTTATATTAGTAACTTTACAGGCAAGAATATTATTTTATTGCTTAACTACAATTAAAGAGAAAAGTAAAATAGCCCATTTACATCCTTCTTGTGAATTTTCACCTAATTTTCACCAGGCTACATTTGGATTTTAAAAATATTAGAACCTTCCCCAATCAATCAAGATTTCTGGCTGAGTAAAATAAAGCAATATTATACACCAAAAACAAAAAAAATGCAACAGATATTTATTAAACTCTTTAATAAATGATAAAAAGCCTGATAGGCACTTGATATATTCCAAGAGCTGTATTTCACTGGAAAAGTATGGAATTGTCTCATCTATAAATCGTCTATCAGATGGAACAGTCTGTATCCCTGGGAAGTGAATATCCCATAGAATAGGATCCACCATATCCCAGATATCTATGGTGGAGAAGCCACCATAAATGATATCTTGTTGACAGAGGTGGATGGACAGATTTAATTCTTGTTGCCTGACATATCCCAATGTTATATTCTAAATGCTTAAAAAATAATATCAAGCATTTTAGATTGGAGCCGACTACTAACCTGTGCATGACTTTAGAATTAGTATTAACTTGATAGAGTTATCCTATTAGAAGTGTGTTATCACTTTTTTTGCACCAGCTGTAACTTACCGGTTATCTCCAAAGTAAATTGAGTACATTGCAGCAGTCCATATGAGTGATGATCAGGTCATAATTGGTGCATCAACATTGGTCAAACTCTCCCTAACTTCGGTTTAAACAAGAGTGAAGATTCCAGAAGAGTCCTCAAATCACAAATTTTCTCATTCAAGGGGTATTGTAACTTTATCCAGAATTACCAGCAAGGCATTACTATTAATTTTTTTATATTGCCTGTTGATGCCAAGCAGTTTCTCAAAAGTTTCTTATGTCATTTCCAGATCTTTACAGCCTTCAGATAGAAGTCTAGAACTTATCTCTGGTATCGCTCAAGAGGGCTGTACAATTGAGCAAACTGATGACAACTCACTATGAACCACTGAATGCCCTCCCAGAATCATTGCATGAGTTGTTAAATAATACAATAAATAACACATGGAGTTCCTGCTTCATACAAGGGATATGGTGTGCCCAGTTTTGGAGTTCAAGAATACAGTACAGTATATTCATCTTCTGGTCATGAGATAAGTAAACTAGGCATTTAAGAGATTCAGTGCAAGTTATTTAATCTTTACTACCAGGCATGCAACAACAATATAGATCTAATTTACATTTTGCATTTAAACAAAAAAAAAAAGTAAGTAACAGTAGCTGCGGTTACTCACATTAAAAAATTAAAAATGAATGTAATGGGTAATAAACTTAAATAAAAAATTATCAGTACTGCAATTTTAATGACTGCAGATACAGGAGTGTTTGAAGCAATGGGCATTTCTACTCTATTCAGTATGCTTTCTCCAGAGTACATATGATGTGCTACAGATGACTTCAATATATAAAATTATATAAAGCTAAGTCTTACTTTGGAAATGCTGCTCCAAAGGAACAAGGATTCTTCACATTTCTGAACCCAGGTTGCAATTGTGTAAAAAATAATATAAAAAGGCTATTTCTTTACCATTTTGTGGCTGGATGAATGCTTTCTTCAATTTGACTCATATTTTAATAATGATAGCATTTTATTTACCTCTCATAGTGACAAATTCTCAAATTTTCCTTTAATCTTTTCTCTCCAAGTATTTAAGATTCAATCAAACCAATAAAATTAGGATATCCTTGCTTAAACAAATTTAAAAGTAGAGGCTGTGGAAGCAAATAGTATAGAGATTGAAATTAATGTTGGGCCAGTTTTTCAAAAGTTGTCTTCTGTTTCAAAACAACAACAACTCTGTTTTTGTATCTTATGTCTTTGAAGTTTTTGAAGAATTTCTTTGGGTGGCAGTTTTGAGCTTTATTGATATCATCATCAACAACAACATCACCATCATTTTAGTCATTGTCTATCCACTGTAGGAAGAAGGCCTCTTCTGCATGTTTCCAACCTATAAATATTATTGATGTATGTTGCAAAAAGTGCTGATACTGTATTGTTCTTTGCCATTACAACTCTGTCCATTTGTAACTTCCCTGATTACTTACTTTCAAAATCCAAAAAAGTCAGGGAAGAAGTTATCTTGTGATGTCCCTAAAGTGTGAGAAGTTAGATGGTTATTAAATTTTTGAAAAATAATAGAATGAAAGACATAACAGTCACTCCTTCCATCTTTGGTCATCTTATAACTAAATAAAGAAAATAATTTCACCATTATTTTACTTATTTGAAATAAATGTTAAAAGCAGCTTTTTTCTTCAAACTAAAGCAAAACTCGTAGCAAAAATACAGGATAATTTTTCACCATGATGATAGCTATAACTTTAATCTCATAATAACACATTCACAAAAGTCAACCATTTTTATTACCTGGCTAAAAAGCATCAAGAATACAATTAGTTAAAATTGGCTTAATAGTGTATTGCACAATTGTAATGTGGGAAAGGAAGTTCTTGCCAATTGAAAGTAATAGAAAGTAATGAGTAATACCAAAGTTATCACTGACTTTTTCTCTTTTATTAAATAATAGTTGCAAGGTGCTAATCCTCAATAGACATTTTACAGCATCTTATTTTTGTTTAGATACTCAATTCAGTATGGATTATTATAATTCTCATCATCTAATCAATGATTATAAGTTTATCCTATCCTTCCATGCATGAATAAAATGCAAATCTACTCTTCACTCATTTATCTTCAAAACAATGCTAAGCATATTAACCTAGGAGATTTGGCCCAAGATGATCCTCACCCTAACCCTAAATATTTGAGCTTAGTTCATTTCAGTAATAATCTGATCTCCAGCAACTATGCTACATTGACTTGGTCCCTCAATATCTAATTGATTATTTTGGCAATGTGAAGAGAATTGCTGGACAACAATGCCCCAAACTCTTCTTGTAATCAGATATTATAGTAGAATTTGTACTATTGGGCAGTAAGAATCACTTTCAGTTTCCCACCTCCATGGTTAACTACTGGTCATTTTTATCACACAAACAGCCCCTAGTCCAGGTAATTAAAAATGAAGTTTAAAACAAACCATCACTCAGTAGATTGTTGAAATTAAAGCTACAATGTCAAACAAATGATAACATTAAGAATATTGTGTCAGGATTTCCCACATCAACAGTTACAGGGTAATCTGATAAGGACCTGATCATAAGCACCAAATTGATTGGGAGAGGGGCAGATCTGTCCATCAGGAATCCAACAGTTATCTTTCCTGGCTCATAATGGCATTTTGGAAAATTGAAATAAATTCTTCTTTTGGATATATTGTAGCACTGTGGAACAACAAAGTAACAGATCAGAACTATATGTCCAACTCTGGAATAGAGATGCATCTATCCAGATTTGTTCTATCCAGGGGAAATGAAAATCTGTCACAATTTCTCTATTTTCTATTCTCTATTTTAACCAAATTTGAAACCTCAAATATATAAGGTTTTATTTTTTATAATAAATGTCATACAGATCACCTTCCTCTGCTCTACATGAAAGAAAACACTGGCAAACACTTTTTAGAAAAAACTTTTTTCTATCCTTGAAAAAAATAAAACTGCTTAGTAACGGAGATATCAAAATAAGATCAAACTGAGTATACAGAAACAAGCCAGTGGTATGTCATTCCAGAAAGTGTGTCTCATCTCAGATACTTTTCTTACTGGAATAAAGCTGTAGAAGCCATAATTTTGAAATACAGACATCCAGATATTTTCAGTTATACACTCTAAAAGTTTTAATAAGTAAAAATAGAATATAAGGTTATGAATAAAATCAACTCAAAAGGCCACTAAACAGAATAATTTAATTGAAGTGGGTTCTTTTTGCTGAACTTGGAGATACAGAATTGTGTATTTTTGATCATCATTTGGAGCAAGCATAATGGGAAAAAGCATTTGCTTATGAGCAAATAAATGCACTATATATTCAACCAATATTTTAGAATAAGCATTTTAATAACTTAGAATTACAATATTTAACAAAAAATTTATCCTGTGGGAAAGAACTTTGATGTAATATTTTTATTGTTTGCAGAATGTGTTAATGTTTGTTTTATTACCTGATTATCATTTCCATACAAAAAGAATATGGAGAATATATACAAAAGTTCCTGTAATAATTGAAAGCTTTTGGTCAATTGCCATCTAATTTTTGCTTTGCACCTGACAATAAGTTCTACCAGCTGTCTGACATTTCTATTTAAAACAGTTCCATCAAATTCACTAGAATAAAAAATCTTTATGAATTTACACCCGACTTCAATAAACACCTTCCTTGGAGAACAATTTATTCTGAAGTATTGTTCAGAGAACACTTTTCATTCTTAATAAATTTATGTTTGCACTTGTTTCATTTTTACTGATCATTTAAATATGGTGGAGGGAAAAAAAGAAGCATATAAAAAGTTCAGAGATGGAATAGATATGAATGTTTATTTTGTTAGGATTAATACTAAGACTGCAGAAACTACCTAATGCATTTTTAAGGCCAAATATGATTCCAGAAATATTTGAACTGTGAACAATCTTTTGAAACTTGTTACTATTTATAAGAGATTCTGTTCTTATATAATCAGAACCCCCATTCTTTGGGGAATATTGTTTTTTATGTTCTTTACTTTAAAAAGTGGTTAGAGCCCAGATGCTGATTCAATTAAGTTTTATATCATCCATCCTGAGCAACCAACTATCCAAAATTCCTAAGAGAAAATCTACACAGATTCAAGCCAGAGGCTAAATAAGCCCAAGTATTCCAAGTTTCTAGCAAGACATAGATTGGCTATTTATATAAATAGAACAACAGTTACATCCTGCCTTCAAAGTCTCATTTTGATGTTCTCCAGGTTATTAATTTTGGCAACAGTGTCTTGAATGTGTATTCTAAACCAATTATAGCTTTTATCTTGCGTTAACCAACATCCATCAAAAATCCCTCACATTTTTTTATTCAGAAACTATTTGCTAAAACTACTTCACAGTAAACCTGCCCATTTTTCTAAGCTGTGCTTCCCGAGAAGCCCTGTTTTCATTAAGGCTAGGTCACATGGGCCGACGGATGCAAAATGTATGTAAAAAGGACACAGCAGATGAGCAAATTTTCCATCCGTTGTTATCCACTCAAGTGCCCCAAATTTGCATAAAAAGAGAACAGGACAAAACAAGGGAAAGGAATGGACTGTGGGGAGATGTACGAGGATGCTAAGGCGGAATGCTCAGTGGAAGCCTAGTGTGATGAAGCGGATGGAAGCGGATGACAACAATTCCGCAGGGCTTCCTGGTGGGAGAACAGCGAAGCGGACGCGCAGCGAAGGAGCGTGATGCCTAGCAGATGCCAAGCGGATGGTGCGGACGCATCGACGGATGCTAGCAGATGCGCTAGTAGATGTCCTAGCGGATGCCAGAGCGTTCACTTGCGCATGCGGGGACAGGATGCATTGCATCAGCCCCGGGATATAAAAGCAAGCAGCTCGGCAAGCAGTCACCATTCAGAGGAAGACCTGCTGCCAGACACAGTCTTCAGCCGCAAACAACCAGTGGGGAAGAAGAGGAAGCTTGCGCTACTTTCCTGCCAGCCCTGGCAAGAAGGACAGGACACCATTCCCACCCCCTCGGTTGCTGACTCTGCTTCTGCTGAGGCTTCTGCTGCTGGTGTGTTTGCTGCTGCTTCTTCTGCTGCTGGTGCTGACCTGCTCGTGCTGGTGCTTTCTGCTGGTGCTGACTCTGTTGTGCGGCTCCTGCGTCGCTGCTGGTGCTGCTGCTGGCTTGTGGTGCTGCTAGTGCTGCTGGTGCTTCTGCTGGTTGCTGACTCTCTTGCTGGTGGTGGTGGGTGTACTTGCTGCTGCTGTGGGTGTGGTGGTGTGGTGGACCAGCCCTAGAACCTCCAAAAAAGCCCTGCTTTTGTGAGGGGCCCAGAAGCCCTGCCCAGCAGGGAGGAAGAGCTAATCACGAGATTAGAGGAGGACAGTTATGCCATTGCAGAGGAACAGTGCAGGGAGGGAGGTGCTTGAATGGCTGAGGGAGAACGGGTACCTGCTGGAGGAAGGACACAGGCTCTATCGCAAGACACAAGCGGAAAGCAGGCGGCTTGAGAGAAGAAGGAGGAGAGCCTGTGCTAACACTTTGGGATTGTCCTCCCCTGGGTGGTGGAAGCACGATGCACAAACCTGGTACGGGAAGCTGCCACCTGAAGGAAGTCGGCGCCCAGGCCACGGTCAGCTCACCGACTGGGAGACCTATGACATGGGCAAAGTGCAGCTTCTTGGTAGGGTGAGATGCCACCACCGAGGAAGCAGCCTTCTGTCTGCAATTCCTCTTCTCTTCAGAGCAGCCCCACAGGGACAAGCCCAAGTCCTCTTCAGGCCAAGAGTCAGCTCCTGTGTCCAGGCAGGTATCTTGGAGCACCCATGACGGAGACCCCCCCGACAAGCTTCACACCCCCATGCTGGAGCACAGGTGAGGATTCCCTGATGCAGATGGAGCAAGAAGAGGCACGGCCACCCAGAGACCAACCCACACCACCCCCAGCTCCAACCTCCAGCAGAAAAAGAAAGCAGGCAAAGAGAGGCAGACCAGAGGGACAGAGCCACACTGTCCCTCTTGGAGATCAGAGACAACCATCAAGAAGTAAGCCGTAGATCTCCTCTCTCAGCTGCGTACACTTTCGAGAATTCCATCCTCTAACAGAAAGCCCTTCCTCACCTATTGTGAACCAGACCCTCATGAAAATGCCCGAATTCCAGTACCAGGTTGATCAAGGAGAGGATCACAGGTCTTCTGCACCACCCTCCCGGCCAGCTGAACCTGCTCTGACCCACTTCCAGTCTGCAATCCTCCACCCAGGCGATGTCACATGACCCTTCCAAGACTTTCAAACAGCCCTCACCTACAAGGCTATGGCTACCAGGAGTTCCAGCAGCCACAGGCAGCCCTTCCCAGTCCAGGCACAGGTACATCGCACACGGGACAGGTGCCACCAATGCCACCATACCACGATGCCACTGACGCCACCGATGCCACCAACGCCCACGATGCCCCGATGCCCTCCACCTCACTCACCTGCAGACCAGACAGCCCCACTTACATTCCTCCTTCCTCCACCCCACATCCAAGCCCGGCCTTTAGAACATCTGTCATTCGGTCTTTGGCACTGGACAATCCCATGTCCTGGAGGAAGGGCCGCTTTCAACTTCACAGGACTGAGCCAGCTCTCTGAGAGCTTCCTGCCACACACCATCGCCCTGTTGTCGCTCTCAGGGCCAGGCACCCCAATGGCGCCTCAGACCAGCACTCCAGCAAAACGGCCACCTCAAAGTTCCCTGGACCCTTCACCCCTTGAGACCCATGCCGGCACGCCTCACAGCTTGACTGAGAAAGAGTTGCCAGAGACTGGGTTGTTACCTGTGACTTTATCTTTGCTTGGGACACTTGTCTTTGTTCAGTTTGCTTTTTTAATAAGTCCTAACAGTTTGTTATTGAATAAAGATATCTTTTGCTTCACACACTTGGCTCAGTTCTTTTATTAAATAAAGTCTTGGTGGAAATTTGAGAAATGGTTTAAGCCGTGGCATGCTTGTGGATGGCGTAAGAATAGCGTGGATGGGTAATAACCTGTGGGATGGGCAGGATACCTGTGGGATGGCGTAATAGCTTGTGGTTAATGGATAGATAAGCCTTCCAGTGCAAGCATAGTGGGACCCTGTGGTATGGTCCACCCTCCAGGTTGCCCACACGCTATGGCCCTTTATTATCAATAACAATTTAATCATTTCATCAAACACATTTTAACATGAAACACAAAACTCTTATTAAAGCCCCTGTTCATTGTAGGGGCCACTCAACAGACATGCGCACAGATTCTCATCAGTGTGCATGAGGACAGGGCTGAAGGAAGCGATCCATAAGCATCTACCAACCTGTCTTGCCACTCCACTTGCTCAGCTTGGGAGTGTGCACCAGTGTTTCAGGAGGTTGCCTGCTTCTTCCCTTCACGTAAGCTCTGTTGGGACTGGCACATCCCACGAGTGTCTATCAGGTTTAGTCCGTTGCCTCCATGTCCCCATGCCTAATCAATAGTTTGACGGTCCACGAGGCCTGTTCTGCAATACTGCGGTAGCGGGTGTTGCGATTGAGGATTGTGCAGGGATGCAGCAATGGTTCCCGAGCCTCCTCACGGTCTCTGGGGTGATCTGCATGGTGGTGAGAAGTACCTTGGAACCTGTATGGCCAGGGATGCCAAAGGCGTTCTCCACCACCCGTCTTGCCCTGACAGCCTGTATTTGAAGATCCTCTCTTCACGGGTGAGGATCTTGGAAGTGTAGCGCTTTCATGAAGTAGGTTCTCGAGGGAGAAGATGTCACCCCCATGAGAAGTATGGGCACATTCTTGTGTGTCATTGGGCAGGGGTTCTGGATCTGGGAAGCCCATGTGAGGTTGGCATTCCCAGCCCCTCCTGACAGGTCACTGGCGTTGATTATACCTGGGCATCTGAAATGACCCGTTGCCTGAAGCATCGATTGTACATGAACTTGATAAGTCAGCATCAACCATGGGCAAAGAGGATGATGCTGAAGAAGCCATTGTAAGTTGTGATAAGTTGGACCTGAGTTGGCTGGAGCTTGCCAGGCCACGTGCTTGCCATTTCTATGGCTCCAACAGGTGGGGGAAGTTCCACTTCTAATACCACTTGCTCTTGCGTGAACGTTCTTCCAGCCTTCTTCTCAGTGGAGGGGCACTGGGAGTCTCCCAAGTTATTCTTTCGATGAGCCTGCACCACTTCTCTGACCAGCAATGACTGATGGTGTTGGTGGCATCTTCCAGGGCTACTGCATGTTCCTGTACATGGTCCTGGGGCCAGGTGGCGCAGAGTCAGTGCCCACCTTCAGTCCAGGGCCAGGCTAGACGAAGTTGGTGTTTTGCCTTGGTCAACACTACGTATCCCCTCTTCTCGCCGATCATCTTCGACCCACACACTTCGTTAGGACATTCTTTTGCCTGCGAGAACAGGCGAAAGAGCTGAAGAGGGCTTTGCACTGCTGTAGAGATGATGGTGCTACCAAAGGAGTGTTGATGATCCATGGTGGCAGAGATTGGATGATATGGAAGAGCGCAAGAGCAAAGAGCAAGAGCAAGGTTTGAAGAGGTCTGCACACCAGGGCTGCCTTGGACTGAAGTGAGATCCAGGTGATTTCCTCCCCCTTTTATATAGGAAATATCGGTTTTCCACGAGGTGTCCTATGCCGCATTACTCTAGACATCCTCCAGACATCCTTAAATATCCAAGATACAGTCCCCTTATATGAACGTTTTTTCTGTTGGAATCTTTTATATGCGAGCTGCACCGCGTTTCGTCCCTTTCTGATTGTCCGTGCTACTAATGCTACGTGGATGTTCGTGTCTCCTTTCGCTTCTCCCTCTTTCCATTTCCTCTGGAGCGGAATGCGTAGTTTGTTGCGGATGCGAGTTGGATGCTGAGCGGATAAACAGCGGACGTGTAATGGATGGTAGAACGTTTGTTCCCCATATGGTCTAGCGGAGTAGAAACGGACGCAGCGGAAAGTTTCATCGCTCAAAAAGCTTTGTGCAGCTCAAAACTTTTTGAAGCGGATGAAATCTCAGTACAGTAGACGGATGCTGGACGGATAGAACATATGAATCACGCACGCAGTGAGTACAGAATGGATGCATCGCATTAACCAACGGATGGCAAGCGTTTTTGTCTGTTTTACATCCTCTTTCCATCCGTTGGTACAGTGTGACATGGGCTATATCTCTTTAACTAGTCAAGTTGTAACTAATGTAACAAAGGAAGTTTTGCCATAAAGGTCACTCTGAGTAGGGAGCAGGTGATGACCAAATTTATACTTGAGTGCAACATTGATTCTTTTTCCCCCAGGCCTGTTTTAACATTGGTTCTTTATACAATTTCATAGAAAATATCAGATAGTTATAACATTAGCACAACAGTTTTATTTGTTCCTTTGGTAGTTACTAGTGCTCCTTTAGTTTAATAAAAGCTGGAATTTTAAGAACTGAGACAATTTTTAAGATAATATAATATAGAACCAATATTTAAATATAATTTAGGTGTGAATGTCTTTATATCCATGAATGCTAAAATTGATATAAAATATAAACTTTAATTCATTCTCAAGTATGGCATGACATTTAAATGATTCCTGTGAAATATCCTTGGAAGAATAATGCTAATTATACAACTCATTAAATTGCTATACTTCTTGGGTCAATTCCTGTGCTGAGAATCCTGGTGGTACTAAATTGACACTAAGAAGTTTCCACCAAATATGCATGTCAGGTGCAATTTTCAATGATCAATGTGAATATTAAGCAACAAACTTTTGGAGCAAAAAGCATAGACCTTAGTCAGAAAAACTTTAAAAAATTTAGTCTGTTATTTTAACAATTATTGGAAAAGTAATCTTTGTTGATTAATTTTTAAGTAGATTTCCCAAGGACTGTGTTTTATGACTTTCAGCTGCATATGAGTTAACTCAGAATACTTAGGGTCAGCAAATTATAAATTTAAGACGAATATTTTGGTTAACTTGCAAGCCAAATTTGTTATTAAAGCTCATTGGTTTAATATTAATGGGTCATAAACTTAACTTTTAGTCATACAATATCATTGTCATTCATCTCTAATATTTTTGATTGAGCCTCATCACTGAGATTATATTAAAAAATAAAAGCTAAATTAAAAATTTTATTTAATCAATTGCATCAACTAGGTTGGATTATGGATATATAATTTCATATGTATTCATTCATATTCACTGTCTCATTGAAACATTTATTTCTATTCTTATTAGTCCTGAGCCCTTCCCAAAATCTTTAGTTGCATTTTTAAAAATTATTCTCACCCAGATTAATGAAAAAGAGAATACTACAATATAATATAGTTGAATAGGGAAATCTGCGGGGTAATTAAAATGGTTTGGTGTCAGGGTCAATCATTTTATGTATATGTACATGTACGTGTATATATATTAGAAATATATAAAAACAGAAAAAAGAAAAACTGAAATAAACAATACATAATTTTATTTATTCATTTAGTGTATTACAGAGGTCATGTAATCATTGATATACACATTTAATTTAAATACTGCCAGAATGTGTATGTGTGTGTGGTGTGTGTGTGTGTAAGATGTGGACAATACAGTATGGGAGATAATATATTAAATTAAGATAAAACCATAATAAAATCATCATAATATGGAGCCACTGGGGTATAGACACAAACATAATTGCAACATAAACACAATTAAAAGAAAAAATATTTAAAAAGATACTTTGCCATGTTTTACAACAATTAAAAGAAACTCATTATTCTTTTTCCTCTTTGAACATTACAATAATCCCTTCAAGTTCTTTGTGTAATCTATTTTTCAATCATCAAGTCCAGAAATCACCATTTAACTTTTTACCACTTTTTAACAAAAAGCCCATGCATGGTTTCCAGTCTTTTATTTAAAAAAAATACTTATTGATTTGTGCCTGACCAAAAAGGTCAGCTTTGCCATCTGTGCTAGTTCTGCCATCTTCACAATCCATTCCTTCATTGTGGTTATTTCAGTATCTCTCCATCTTTGTGCCTATAATAAACTTTCTAGTTATCTGGTTATCCATAAATTCGAATAAAAAATGGTTCCATCTCAATAAGAATCTTCAAAATTATTTGTATTATCATAGGTATTTTTTCCTCTGCAAGGCAAAATATTCCTTCATGTTTTCTCACATTTCTAACATTGACTAGACCACATTTATACATACATTACATCTTTAACTTGTTCAACTTCTGTTTCAAATTGCAACATATCTTTATACATTTTTGCAATCACCTGTTCATCATTTGTGTACACTTAATTTTGATATTCCATCTTATGTTGTTTAATCCCCATTATCTTTTTATCTTTTTCTTAATTGTCTATATGAAGACCATTGAAAACTAAATCTCTCTGCAATTAATTCTTTCTTAACTTCATCTTAAGCTCTCCATCTTCCTGTATTTAAAAATATTGATATGTTAACCATTTGTCTTTGCCTGCTTTTTTTTACTATAAAATACTTCTTGTGCTGAAACTAATAAGGTATTTCTGGGTGCAACCCGAGTTTATATTAATTCCATTTACTCCATATGTGTTACATTAAAAAGGATCATTGGCTTTGACCATGATTGTACACACTATCTTGACACTATTTTTTTTACTCCTGTCAAGAAATTGAGGAGCTAGCTTTCAGAAGAGAAGTCATTTCCACTCTGATGTCCAAGTGAATATTGGCAAAATGTTTATTGGTTGCAACTCTCATTATTAATACAGGAATGCCAATAGTTTTATAAGTGCAATATTTCTACAGGTCAGAGAATTTCTAATTTTCCACATTTTTTAAAAATTAGTTTTTGTCCTTTTCTGAAAGAACATTTAAATGATCCAAAAATGTACTGAAATAGATTGTTATCATTTGTTCAAGCCAGATTCAGCACAATTAGTTTAACTAAACATGGAGATTGTGGAGTTCTACATGGTTTATGTTGATGAGGATCTTATTGAAAAGAAGAGGAAGGAAAAGCAGAATGCTAATTTAACACCCCAGATTTGGTAAAAAGGAAATTAAAAGAAAACAAACAAAATCAGAATATTTTCAAAGCTAAGCATTTAAAACAGTCCATCTGAATTGGTAATTTCAATCTGTCAGCTTCATTAAAAATCTTGAAAGTCTTCCCATGCAGTATTTCCAAATGATATTAGTTATACATAGATGTATATACAAATAGAGAAGAATTATTATTTTTTATATTATTATAGCACCTTTTTGAAATGAAGATCTATGTGTTAATTATATTCTAAGCAGCTTCCATACACCCTTTCTATATCTTTTTTTCTTCCATTCTATCTGTTGGGAGTTTTTTTTTTTCATGTAACATTTTTATGGGATTTCTTGCTTGTTTGGATGAGCAGCCCTAGATTCTTTTTGATGCCAACACACGATGAAATTACTTATTTACTGGTGCAGTGACTTAACAAGCTGAAGGACATTTTGCTCTTCTCATTTCAGAGATTGAAAAAAATGATGCAATAATTTTGTTCTTGAGTAACATTTGAAGAACAGAGAAAAATATGCATTGATGAATTGCTGAACTGGGATATACTATGTAAGAAAAATTCTTGGTAGAATTATGAAAGAAAATAAGATTTGTAGGAAAAAAAATATTGGGACAAATAACAAGAAAGATACTATCTAGTGTACAGTTGAGGAAAAAAAGTTAGCTGCAAGGACCCTGAGCTTCTCACTCTTTTCCATTCCTCTCAGCGTTGGGCTCTGTAATAAGCCATCTGAAGAGCTAAAGCCTCATTACATCATGCGCTGATGACTTTATAATATTAACTAGACAAGCACAGTACAATTAGTGTGCATGTAGAAAAGGGCATGCCACTTTCACTTTGTTGTGAAGAAAACAACATGGACATGTCTACATAGTCACCATTAAATGAGCTTGACTCAAAGAAGAATTTTTAGGAGGAGAAAACTCATTCTTCTTGACCAGGACATATAGTATTATTTCTCATTTATAACTTAGATATATGCATACATATATAAAGGTATCAGCAAGGATGGATTAAGTCATTTTTCCTCATTAAACATTTCTATTTAATGCTATAATTATAGGTGAAGATGAAATACCCACCCCCATGTATATTTTTCAGAATTTTGCAGTGTCATTCACAACTTTCCTACTATGGTTAGAAAAAATAAACAACAAAATGCATTCCTTAGATAAAATTTGCACATTAAAATATTGCAAATAAAGAATATTTAATGAGCATTAAGATTAATTAAATATATGAAATGCTTTGTTTCTCATGTATTCAATACTTTTATTTTGTCACGTTAAAAATTATCAGCTGTTGAGCACTGCAACTGAAGCTTTGGGCACCAGATTCAATTTTCAGCACGCAAATCTTCTTTCAATACTTCAATAGAAGCCACTAATTATTTTTCAGAGGGACAGAATGAGATTTAATTAAGTTCAGGAAGCTTAAACATTCTAAACTGTTGGTAGTTTCTGATCTGGGAAAATCTTTTCTTTGCTTAGAACTCTAGTATTTTCTACTTTTTATTTTTATAGAACTGGTTAACTTTGCACAATTAAAAAAAAATCTTAACCATGCAAAAGATAGGAGTTATATTTTGAATTCTGTATCACTAATATCTGTTCCTTTTATGTTAAGTACCAGCAAAACTAAGTCTACTCTTGAGATAATTCACTTATAAGAACTTAATGCCTCTAATTTTTTTATTTATTTATGGCTGATATCCTTACCATCCTTTGTGTTTTTTTTCTCATTCCAATTGGACTGGTCCTTCTAATATTTGTATGTGTATATGTTGTGTGTTTGTGTGTGTGTTTGTGTGTATGTGTTTGAAACAGAGCACAATCTAGTCTCAATGCAGAAAAATGTGATTTTAATATTTCATTCATTGCAAAAGCTGGGAATGGAGGAGAAGACAGAATGGAGAGTAAGTTAGCATAAGAAGTAAACGAAGAACAGACATTTCTTAAGGCACAAATGTCAGTTATTTGACAACCAACAGTTGCCTAATTTCAAAACCACAAAGTACATCATGAAAAAAATTGAACTATGCAAAATATGGGAGAAACCGGCATTCAGCTCAAACTATAGGACTGTAGTATTAAAAAAGAACTGCATTCTTGACAAAGAGCAAATCAGCTTTTTGAAATATATTCTTCTTTATCTGTGTTGTATTGTGACTCTGAGAACCTTAAGCCAAGCATTGAATATCTGAGAAATTTAGAATTTTTGCTAAAGAACCTCACAAAGTCTCCTTAGGCATAGATTGTTGTAGCCTGTGTTTTATTAATCCTTGCACAACTATGTTCAGTTTAAATAGATTATGACAAGAGACAAAATATATTAGCCAAAACTATCTATATACATCTATCAATATACATCAATATTCATTCATGAACAGGGCAGAGCTGGCATCACAGTGGTGTCCCATAGAGATGGTGATTGACAAGGGCATGTCCTGTTGATCCCAGGGACATCACAAAGTCCCTGGTTGATCCAGGGAAAGTCCTTTTTGATGGTGGCGGAAAGGCAGCCTTTCAAGCTGCCAAAGCTGGGGCAGCTCCGGAACAGAAGAGATTGGAAGAAAGTGTGTCAATTTGGTGAGATGAACTTTTACTCATTATTTCTTGGAGATAACACCCTGAAAAAATTAAAGTGGACTAAAAGTGAAGAGAAAAGAGTTTAAGCAGTATGATTAATTGTCAAAGTGAAAGCTTTTTTTATTTTTTTCCCTTTTTATTGGAATTTTGAACTTGGCAAAGCTGTTTA
>BHFT01008525.1:0-13572 GCA_004320025.1 Laticauda laticaudata
AAAAGAAGTTTTATGTTTTTATGTTTTGTTTGTGTATGTTTGTTTATTGAAAATCAATAAAAAAAATTCAAAAAAAAAAGATTTCACACTTCGCACTTTTCCGAAACCTAAATGGCCGCCATTTGGGATCCCTTTATCTTTACCCAAACCAGAGGAGGATTGCTGTAAGGCTTTAGGCCTCTGACTCTGCCCCCCATAGCCCAGGGCCCTCACTGTTGACACATAATTTTCTTATCCAGCTCCAATTGCTTTATCAATTCTTCTGTTCCCATAAATGAGTTTGCTAATTTTCTTTTATGCCTGGAATTGGGAAAGCCTTCCCTTTTTTCTATTATACGCCTCTTTCAAAATCACTGTTTCTTAAAACTGCACCCAACCTTTTGGACACTAGGGACTGGTTCTGTGGGAAAAGGTTTTTCTGCGGACCTGAGGGGACATCTTTTTGCATGCTGCCTGCATCCCGCAGATGGGCTTTGCTTATTTGCATGGCCCAGTTTCTGGCATGACACAGCCCAGTGCAGGTCTGTGGTCTGGGGGATTGTGGACACCTGCCTTAGAAAGTCTTAAGATTATTATGTGGGTGCTATAATTCAGTATACAAAACCAAAACACTAATAACTGAAACAATCATGTATTTCTTGTTTTGGCATATTTTCTCTCTTTCTCTTCTTCCATGTCTTTTTACACGACAAGACATTTGGAGTAGCAACTGTTGTATCTATTTTTTTTATAAAGAGATAGGTAAATAAATGTAATTTACCTATATTATACCTATATAAATATTAACACCCAAGGAAATCCTTTTGAAATGTGATAGTTTTACCCTGCCTGCTGTGTGAGTATTGCTATCTACCTTTTACCTTTAAAACAACACTGAGAAATCATTCTGAAAGAGTATCTGATCAAAGGTCACCCAGGAAACTGTAGCAGAGAAGGAGCCGACTTGCATAGTACAGTTCTATTGCAATTCCACTTTCTACCGAACTATGTTCAACAATGCTTCGAACTATTAAACTTCTGAGAATAATTTAGAGAAAGAAAATGTTTTACTTAAATGCAATATATCCTTATTTCTAGCCTCTTATAAATCTCCCCTCAGGGTTAAATATTTGTTGTAAAAACTAATAAAACTTTGTAATTTAACTTTATCTTTTTCCTGGCACAAAGTGAAGAATAGCTGTGTTTTTTCAAAGTCACATTGCAATTCAAGTTATAAACATTTAAACAGAAAGATAAGTTATATTCTGGTTAATTGGAAAAATGGTAGAAAAACATGTTTGAATGGAATGTGATAGAATTGATAGAATTTCTCAATTACTGGCAATTTCTGAACTGGTTGTAAGGAATTGGACAAGGTGCAATTATGATGCCTGAAAGCTGAGAGTATGTATTGGTTAAAAGAAAAAGAAAAAACCTTGTGTATTTGGATTATTAGGGGATACAGTAGAACCTCAGGTTGTAAACGCTTCTGTCCACGAACAAATTGGATGGCGAACAAAAAATCCACCCAATTTTTGAATCAGGTCACGATTAAAAAATCAGGTGGCAAACAAAATTGCCATGGAAAGATTCCCTTTCCACACCAATTTCCCCCTCGCCACCATTTTTTTTGACTGCACACATGCGCAATCAGTTGTGCTTCCGGTTGCAACTGGAGTCCGGGAATGGATTACGGTCGCGAACTGAGGCTCCATTGTGCTTGGTATGAGTGGGAAAAGTTGCTAGCAGATTTTAAAAGCAAATTTGATTGCATTGTTATATATCCATGCAGTCTGATGGATGTAGATTCAATTACAGTTTATATAAAATAGCAAAAAATGTGTATTTGAGAATGCAGAAGAAAATTATTGTTGTTTGTTGATAACACCAAAAACCAAAATAGCAGGCTTTCCAAAAACAGAGTTGAAAGCCTTTATTAGAAATGAATTAGAAATAATTATACTTTCATTTTATAAATTACAGAATGATGAAAACAATCACCCTAATAGCTATTCTGGATTTTTTTTTACATCATCAACTATTTTGCCTTTTGTTTAGGGTGTCATCTATAAACTGGAGACAAATTCTCTCTATTCATACATCCAGGAAATATCTTTTCAACATAAATTAACATTCTTTCTTATTAATTATGAAAGCAATGTTGAGCTATTCCAATAGTATTTGTATTCTACAGTGTATATGTTGCAGGGAAGAAATATTGATGCATAGTACATATTGGAAAATGAAAAATAATTGCTATTTTTTTCTAATAAAATTTACACATACATAGGAGGATACTTTTTTAAAAAGAAAAGTTGTCATAATTTTTTATTGGGGGAGGCATGTTTCCAAAGTGGCTTGGAGAACATACTTTGAACTTTCTATGAGTGCCAGTGCTGCTATTGATTAAAGCAGCCTATTACTTTTCAGACTGTTGGAAGAAATGTTCATCTAGGTACAGTTCCAAGCGGGAAGAAAGACACTGGAAACACGGAGGCTATTTGGAAGGATGGTTTAATGGTGAAGCAGAACCACCAAGCATGTGTGACTCTGGGTAGCACACCACATGGAATGGAGATATAGATAGATAGATGGATGGATGGATGGATGGATGGATGGATGGATGGATAGATAGGTAGATAGATAGATAGATAGATAGATAGATAGATAGNTCTCTTGGGCTTTGAACTGGAGCTTCCTGTTCTTGTGAAAGAAATGCATTCTATTGGTTGTCAGACTCCCGGGGGCAAGGGTCTTAGCTAATTTTGTAGGCTGTCTGTGTCCCAGGCTTGGTTGAATCTTGCTGGGTGATGATGTAATGAAGAGGGTTGTGTTCTGAAAGGATGCTGGGCAATTCCTATTATGGCTTAATGGCTTTGTCCTAGTTTGGATTTTGAGTGAGGGCTAATCCTATCACCCTGGAGTTGAAGGCCTTTTGTCTTGTAGATACAATGGCCCAGTCTTTCTGGGGCTATTAACATAAGTGGAGGCTGCTTTCCAAGAGCATATTTCTCCTTTTCTTATCCAGGGAGGTATAATATTCTGCAGGGGTGTGATTCAACTGGTGTAACAACCAGTTCGGTGAGCATGCAATCCACATTTTAAAAAGCCCATTTTCAATTCTTCAACTGCAGCCCCTATGAATAAAACAGCTGAGGTGCAGCAAACTGCTTTGCCCTGCCAATTAGCTGTGCTCTACAAACAGAAAATAGAGCACAGGGAAGAGCAGGGGTGGGGCGGCGGGCCCACAGCAAACCAGGTCAGAGCCAGTGATTGTCAGAACAAGGGGTTCGCCCGAACCAGGAGAATCCCATCCCTGATATTCTGCCTTTTTAATATTTTCTAGAATATTTCATTCTTCTAGGAGAGGGGTGGGTGGTAACCTTCTACAAGACAAATCTGAAAAAAATGCTATTATCACAATGAGTCATTGGCATAAATCAGTTGTCTCTTTTTTTCAGACCCATATGGAAATATGAAAAGAAAAAGAAAAGACATGGGTGATTTCATTAGAAGTGCTGCTTCTGTGTTATGTTCAGAGCATGCCCAGCCATAATAATTTAGAATTTCAAAAGTTGTATTGACTTAGTTTTCAATGTTGGAGTCTTTCTGGCAAAGAGTAAAACAAACAGCACATGCAAGAAACACAAATTTCTAGTGTTATCAGTTTTGCATCTTAGCCATATGGACAGAACAAAGTTAGGATATTAACACAATCAATATCCAAATCTTCCCTGGTACAAAATTCTCTTCAATCCCAGGGGACTAATAAAAAGAAACAATGTTTTATATTATTTAAATCTCCTTCAATATTTATTATGAAATTTTAAGTGAGAAATATTATTTTTATCATGAAATCAAAGCAATATATAGCAGGATCCCCAAAGTTCAAGTTGCATTCAAAGAACAAGACAACAGATAAATAAACCTAGCATGTATATTTTAATATAATCTATTTACTTGTGGAAAAGTCAAGATTTCTAAGTGTCGAAATACACCATAAAGATTGAGTTTGGCTTAGCCATGGATGTGCATCCCCACAAAGTAAACATGGTAATAAGTACCAATATTTTCCTTATATACTCATCTCCATGAAGCAGCCCCTTGAACTTTTAATCAAAATACCAGAAAAATGTGGATCAGCTTATCTGTCAGTGATATATTTTCCACAATATTTTGTTTAAAAATTCAAGGGTCAGTTTATCCACAGACAACAGTCATAATAAACTTGGTCACTGTTAACTTCAGTTAGGTTTTTTTACACTTACTGTGCTGTACAAACCCAAGGTTTGGCTAGCTTATGCTTTGATATATTGTTTGAATCCAGAAAATGGGTTAATTCAGAATCCAAGTTAAGCATGTGTAGGGAATGCAGCTTCTATCATCTTCACACCACCCAGACCAATGATATAATTTCAGACATGCCCGGAAATCAAATGTATATGCTGTTGTAAAACTGTTTTAACTCTCAATTCTAAAGGCAAATGATACTGCTACATTGATTTAAAACACAACAGTGCTTCTCTGGCACCAGATCTGTTTATACTAATATCCAAAGTCAACATATGAGATGGGTCTAGTGTGTGTGATTTTCCATCTCCTAACTCCAAGTATACAATGTGTGGGTGGGTGGGTGTTTGTAAAAGCTTTCTGAAACATCTGTTTTGGAGCAGAGAAAGTATAATCGGTCTGTAACATTTAAAAAGCTGTATCTGTATCCATTTGAAAAACTTGATTGCAAGCATTCTTTCATTCTTTTAATGACTGTAGCCCTCCTAGAGAGTTTATTCTTTAGCTATAGTCAACGGCCAATTTTGTTTCCAAAAATATGTCCCCAATTATCTTTTTTTTCCCCCTCTTATCTTGCAGAAACCTTGCATTGTTGCCAAGTTACAAAATCTGTTTTCCTGCCTACCTCTTTGATGGTTCAGTAATTCTCTGCTTCATTTACTGCCAAACAACAACCGAATACCTGCCCCTATGTAACAATCCTGAATGTCAAACGACTTTTCATAGAATGAAAGGCTGAATGTTGTGTTATGTTTTTTTCCCGCCTTAAGGCATAATCTTAGTCGTCACAATTACCTTTTGTGTGCCTGGAAACAAAGTAGGGTTGTGCCTGGCTAGTGTTTGAGTAGTAAATCTCAAGGAAATACCAGAGTGTTGGTAGGCTAGTTCAAAGTTGAAAAACATCCCCAAAGAAAGCCGTGGCAAGCTGCTTCAGTGCTGTTGTTAAGAAAACTGCATGGCGGTGTTGATAAAGTCATCAGAAATCAACCTTGACTTGAAAAAGACTTTATTCTTTTTACACATAACTTTAATTTGACTTTCTTTTTGACACAATGTAAAGAAAGAGTTTCTCATTTAGGGAAATCAGTCTTTTTTAAAATATATATATATAAATATGATAATATGAACAATATGTTGTTTGTTTTTTTCAAGTTCCTACAATGCTTTTGGTAAATCCAGTGATTTGTTTTCCCAACTTGTATTGTATGTTTTTAAAAAATGTTTTCATAATCAGATTTTAATTTGAAGGGCCTTGACAAAGAACGTATTTCAGGCATTTGGGGCTTCACCACCTCTGTTTTGATCCTCAGTGTTAGAAACATCAGCCTCTCTACGAGGCCCTAGAGCTGCCTTTCCCATTGCAGCACTCCCAGAAGTGTAAACTTCCTAAATTCCTAGCCAGTATGCTCAAAGTAGATTCTCCTGTGTTTATAATAGACCTGAACGTGTTGGAGACAGAAGTCTGCATGGATCCATAGAGAATAGGCAAATGGCCATGACTGAACTAATTTATGTCAAAGGTTGGGATGCAAGTACATACAGCAATGATGTTACGTGGGTGACAATATACAATGTATGGCATCCTTTTGATAGCACTATAATTTGGCACACATGTGGCTGGGCACGTGTGATCTAAATCTACATTAGATTTCCTAATTGCAAGTGAATTATATCAATAAATCAGCATATTCCATCAGTACACCCAGATTCAAGTCATGTGCAACTGATCCCTTATGACCACTCTACAACTCTATCAACTGCCTTCCACCAAACTAGCATGCTGTAAAAAAGATAGAAGTCCAGCCCACATTTTGCAGTACTGTAATTGCATCTTTTTTACATTATATTGCATGTTGGTTAGGCATAATTTATTTGTGAAATATGACTCAGAGACTGAGTCAGTAAAAGACTACATGATGTTATATCATAAATCAACAACATGCCATGCTATGTCCTTGACTTACGAGTACAATTGGGACCAGAATTTTCATTGCTAAGTAAGGCAGTTGTTCAAATTGTGCCCAAATTTAACCTTTTTTGTCATGGTTGTTAAGCCAAGGAACACTCCCACCAAAACTGACAGCACTAGAATATAAACAAAAAGCAATCCCATCTCCCTTCTAGCACTCATGATATTACCTAGTTGGGTAATGAAATGTCTGCAAGAAAACATTCAAGCTCAGAGAGCACCAACGACCCCACAGATGTATTATTTATAGTATTTTCCCAATGTACTGCCTTTTATTTAGAGTTTTGGCACCATAATACAAGACTCAAACTGTTTAAAATAAATATGACTTATGGTGGAGATTCCCACCAAGATGGAAAGTTGTATAGTTGCTATCTTTTGTTCTGTTTATGCAAATTCTAGATCCCAGAAGTATGAATAAGAATGAGAACATATAATTTATCCATGAACTTCATAACAATAGCACCATGTTCTCTGGGAATTAAGAAAGTTACAATAGCTAGCTACAATAATATTTAGCAAATGTTCACTCAAAGTATAGTAAATTATATAGTAGAACACAATAGTGTTGAACTTGGATGACACTAAACAATTTAGACTGAGAACAGTTAATTTAAAGAATGGAAGTTGACAGATCCCTATTATTATCTCTTATAAATATATAAATGAATGGTGAGAATGCAGATAAATTTAACACCAGGAGAGCAAAAAAACCTGATTTTTAAAAATAAGCTGATTTGTTTACAGACAAAATTATTGCCATGAATAATGATAAACTATGTAAATATTCCTCTTTGGCACTGTTTTTTTTTTAATAGAATGTTTTGTGAGAAAAGATGTCTGATTTTCTGTAAATATACAAAGATACTTGCAACTAATGATGGCAGCAAAGAGTGACAGAGATCAAAGCCTTATTGTTCTTCTGGGCTCCAGTATTTACATATATATAATATGAAAGGGATGTTGGACTAAATTTTGCCTTTTCTCTGATCTCTCGAGACTTTGGAGTACTCCTGCATGATCCATCCAATCAGATGAAATGTCAAATAGCATGGTTTTGTGATGCTATTTTGTTAACATTTTATCAGCTAACCCAAATTACACAATTGTAGTTTAACACTTTCATAAACAAAGTCATGCAACACGTGACATACCAGTAAAAAAGCAATCATCCTCATCACACAATTGAAAAGGTAATTGGGACCAGTGGTGTAGCTCATAACACAATAGGAGTATTTTGGCTCAATCTTTCTATCTCACAATCTTTAGCTTCCTTTATCATAGTAAAGTTCTCACCACAGAAATTACATAAATCTGTCATGTCCCACTCAAAAGAAGAGATTATTTTATCTATTTGTATTGTGCCTTTATTTTTATAAATATCTCAAGATGGTGAAACGTACCTAAAAATTCCTTCTCCTATTTTCTCCATAACAATAACACGTTGAGGTGAGGTGAGCTGGGCTGAGAGAGTGACTAGCACAAGTCACCCACCAGCTTTCATGGCTAAGGAAGTATTGGAACTCATAATTTCTTGCTTTCTAGTCTGGTGTTTTAACAACTAGACCAAACTGGTATAATCTGGTATAAATGTAATGGTCATCCTGTGAAAATCAAATTAAACCACAACAAATTCAATTTTCTAAAAAGTCACAAAAAAAATGAGGCCTTTCTTGCTCTGATTCAAGTCAAGTCACTATCAGGAAAGCATGGTAAAAATGGGATTTGCAGGAGAGTAGCCAGGTGAAAGCCATTGGCCACTAAAATGCTCATTTGATGCTCATTTCAAATTTTACTCCTGCCCTCCCAAAATCTGGATCACTTTGTAGATATTTGAAAAATATATATGAAAGATTAGTAAACACAAAAGTGTTAAATCCAATTGAAAGAAATGAAGTTCAATAATAAAAACCTATGTAATAAAAGCCTCATTTTTATTATTTCAATAATAAACCTCATTTTATTATAATTTTAATAATAATAACAATGTTTTTATTATTGAAGTCTGTTTGCTTTCCATCAGATTGAACACTGACTTTTTTATTGCTCTTTCCATCAGATTTCCATCATTATCAAGCATATTGGTAATTGTGTATAATTTGGAAAGATTTTCTCAGTTTTGAACACTGGATATACTCTACAATCCTAAGGGAACATGTTGGGTGTTTTACAATAATTGATAGTTTGTCCAGTCCTGACAATTTGGTCAGCTAACTATTATCATTTAGTTAAATATTACTTTTCACTAAAAGCTTTAATTTGTTAGAACTGTTAACAAAAGGAAACAAACAACTTTACTTAAAGTTTTGCAATTTTAGTTTTAATCAATCAATAGAATGGAAATACATTCACTATTGTAACATCGTCAAATGTAATCACTAGACTGTTCTTTCCTTCCTGGAATCGAAAATTGGAAATATCCATTTAATGAATTAAACAAACAAAACTATGCCTCCAATACTCCATTACAAACTACATTATAAAACAAATAAGATTTGTCAGTCTCTTTTACAGTAAGAATTGCTGAGATCCTATATATATAGTGTGTTACTGTAATATAATCTATTTCCACAAGGTGGCAACACCTCCCTTTTCAGAAAAACAACAACCCAATTTATTGATTTATTGCCAACAGTTTCTGTACACAAGTGTGAGGAAACTTTAGGCATCCACAATCTAGTCTAGTGAGATGCTCCTATGAAACCCAATTATAATAATGGTTGAACAGGTAAAGCTAAAGAAAAAAAATGCCTCTTAGCAATGTTTCAAGGGTTTGTTTTCAGTAGAGGTAGTCCTTGACTTACAACCACAACTGAGCCCAATACTTACATTGCTAAGCAAAACAGTTGCTAAGTGAGTTTTGTTCCATTTTACAACCTTTATTGCCACTGTTGTTAAGTGAAACACTGAAATTATTAAGTTAGTAAAACAATTGTTAAGTGAATGTGGCTTCCCCATTGACTTTGCTTGTTAGAAGGTCACAAAAGGTGATCACATGACCCCAGGACACTGCAACCATCATAAATATGAGCTAGCTGCCAAGTATCCAAATTTTGATCAAATACCGATGCTGAATTTTTGGCTTGTTTATAGATTACAAATGCTTAACACTGAATCTAAGTGGAGCAAATGATCCTCAAAAAAGAAAAAAATGATTTGAAAACATTAAAAACAAAATATGATTTGCCTGAAAGTAACACATACTATATTTGAAAAAAAATCATAACTATTTCATTTATAAAATTTATTTCATCAGGAACAAAAAAAGAAAAGAAATGGACTTTCTTTCTATATTAATCCCAAAGTAAAACCAGAACTTGTATTGGTTGATAAACATGGTAGATGTATTGGAGTGGATGTTAATTTGCATGAGGGACTAAAAGGCTGATGCATGGAATCTATGCCCCAAGAAAAAGTACTGCTCTATAAAGGGTTTATGGAAAGACTAACATATTTCTCTTATGGAAATTGGAGCTTGACAGGGAATTGGAATGGAGTGTTGTATCCACAACTGAATACAATTTCTAAGAAAAATATTAAAGTCATTTAAGGCAAGTTACCAAAATATTTATTGTATTTGTTGGACAATTCAGAGCTAGTGAATATATAAAGACAGAAAAATGGCAATTCAAGAGGGCATACTTTCTTCTCTAAAAGACGTAGATACCTTTCAAAAATAAATATGATATGGATTTCAAAGAATTTTATCTACCAAGTTTTCTAAGGTAGAGATATTACTTTTACTTTTTCAGGTCATAATCATATAAGTTTGATTTGTAAAAGGAAATCTGGTTCTTTTATATGAGACTAAATGAAAAATTACAGAAAGCAGAAAACAAATTGAAAGAATTTTTTAAAAACAATGTAAAAAAAAGTACTGATTTAAGAATGAGTTGAGACACAAGAAAACCTTTTATCAGAAGTTATTTTGAACAACATAATAGTGAACTCAAGAAAAACAGGCAAGAGAAAACACAAGCTATTTTGATTGAGATAAAGAGAAAAATTTTTTTAAAGAAGTTTCCAGAAAAAATAAATATTTCTCAACAAATTAACTTTTACATTGATAGTTAGTTATCTATGTTAACAATTATAGAAATGAAAGAACTATATAAAGGAATAAAACATTGAGTTTTCTAAACAAACCAGAGAAATGCTTGGCATATAAATTAAGAAAGGAAAAGTACATGGCAAGAGGGAGATATTGTACTAACGGATAGTATGGCTATGCCAAAAGTATTTAATCAATATTATTCTAACCCGTATAAAAGATGTGACAACTTTGGAGATGATACATGAATATCTAAAGAAATAAAATTTACTGAGTATTATAAAGGAACAGAAACAGATTATGAATGGATTTAGAACTATAAATAAACTTTCTGAAGCTGTAAAAAAGATTAAACCAGGAAAGGTGCCTGGACCAAATGGATTACAGGTTCTTATTATAGATGTTTGGAGGATGAATTTTTACAACCTTTACAAATATGGTGAACTCTATCTTAAAGAAAAGAAAGATGCCAGAGAAATGGAAAGATGCCAATATAGCACGAATACCTAAAGAGAGACAAGATTTGACTTTAACAAGAAACTATGGCCTATATCATTATTGAATAATGACTACAAATTGTTTGCGATTCTGACTGATAGACTGGAAATCAATTTTCAAGAATTTATTCAAGGGTCCATTGTGGGTTTTTCACTTTTATAGACAATCAGCAGTATAGCTCACAAAGCAGAAATGTAACAAGGACATACCACAGCATTACTATAATTGCCTGTGCTGCTGCTGTATTCTAGACTAACTGTAACTTTCAAGCGGACTCAGTAAATGTGCTGTAATAGTCCACTATTACAATTCAATAGTCCATGCATGATGACCAAGGTATGTATGAATAGCTATCTGGGGATCCCCGTGGTCCAGAAACAGGCATGACTGGTTCAGAGGGTAATGGCTTTCTGCCCATATCTGCCATCTGCTCTTCAAGCAAAAAGTTCTGTGTCCAGGAAAATTATCAAATTGCGCACATGTCCTGAACAGAGAAGTGTGATCCATTCAGGGTTTATGATATGAAGTCTCTGATGGTGGATAGGCTAACACCCACACCTGAAAACTAGCCTTTTCAGTGATTGCTGCAAGCTTTACAATTCCCTGTGATGGAGATCAGGCAAGTTCCCTCCCTATTATGCATTCACTGGCAAGAAAATCCTGTTGTTGTTTTTTTTTAAAAAATTCTGGTCAGCCTTTGATGAGTAAGCAAGATTGGGAGCTGAATCAGGCTTAAATTGGCTGGGTGCAGTCTTTGTTACTGATGCTTTTAACAGTATTTTCCTATGTTTTTAATAATATTCTTAGTGATTGATTTATTGTTTCCTGCCATTTACATTTTTTTACAAGCTTTTTTCAGTACCTAGTTTGTTTGTTTTTTGCCAGAAACTCAACATTCACACTCAGTCACTAAATGCATGAAATATTTGGGATATCTCCTATTGGCTCTCCATCCAACAAGTTTGCAGAAGTAGTCTGTAGTGACAGTAATTTCTACTTAGCAGCCAGAATGCCAGAGAAGCATTTCTGCTCCATATTACATAGATCTATAAGAGGGGTGTCAAATTTTATTTCACTGAGGGCCACATCAAGGTTTGTGTTTGACCTCAGAGAGGCTTGGGGGGGCGTTGCCAGGGTGGGCATACGTGGCCCTCCCGAGCTCCATTTTCACTGGCAAAGGCATCGCAGGCCAGTCCTTCGCTGTTTCCAGGGCAGCCCCTCAGGCCAGATCTAAGCACTGTTTGTAGGCTGGATCCGACTCCCAGACCTTCAGTTTGACACCCCTGATCCATAAAGTGAAAAATACAGCATGCTTTGCCAAGGCAAAGAAAATGACGTCTCCGTATAACAGAAAGACATACCAAACTCAGAAGTCTACAATAAGAAGCAATTGTCTGTAACCCTTCTTTGTCAGGGACTTGCAAGAAATAATTGGTATGTTCCTTGGGGACTCTTTGAAACTCTGTTTTGAAGCTTCATCTGAGGGGCCCTGACTGTATTCTGAAAGCAGATGCTACCTTTAACAATATGGCTCAAAAGCAGACTTTTGTTACACTGAAGGAAATAAATGGTTTTGTGTTCAAGTTAGATATGCTTATACACTTTGTAGGTTTGGGAAAACAAAGATTAATTTCTAATTAATATTAGCCATGGAACCTTGCTCATTAGAAATGTGGCTAGTTAGAATCCACCGGGCATATATTTATCAGTGTATGCATCAACTTGAATATGCTGCATGCAATCCTTTTAATTAGAAACTGAACTGAAGTGAAAAGACAGGCTGTCTCCTAACTCCAAAATTATCATATTCCTATCAGAGCCTCAGCATGCTTGGATAACCTATAATTAGGGACAAAGGTTAACACATAATTTTATATGTTGAATAACCAGTTATATTTGTGCCATTATCCAAAGGCAAGACTTGCTTTCCCCAGCAGCTTTGTAAGTATGTAAGACAGAAAGAAAGTCTCTACTCATGTTAGGACAGATGAGTAAACGGGGATGGAACTGAAATGATTAATTTGACTTCCAATAATTATATAACTGTTTCATGATTATTATTTTTCAGTACATTTATTTTGCACTCCAAATTTGATTATTTTATTTTTTTCAGTTTGACAAATACTTTCAACTCTTTCAATGTCTCTTCAGTGAAGTTTCACTCATAAGCACTTTCCAACCTGAAATAAGTATTGTTGTGTATAGGAATTAGAATACTCCAAACACCTAAATCTGAATGGCCCAGCAGGCCGCAATAGGATTGGTTAATAAAGTACCATTACAATTGGCCCGCCTGACGGCGGGAAATCTTAAAGAGCTGTCATTTGCTGCAAGCCATGAGCAGCTGCTATAAAAAGGGCTGTCGCGGCTCCGGTAAATGTTCTGTTACAAGTCACTGAATTGGTTATAATAAAGAGCTGTTTGTTTGAACACCGGTCTCGAGTACTTCTCTTCTCAGAATAGAACACTGGCACCGAGGATGGGATTGTCTTAGAAAAGCAAGACCAAAGCACGTGGCAACAAAAACAAGCAACCAAAATGGCTGGTCACAATGCACCGCCCGCACCATTCAACCCAGCCAAAGAAGATTGGGAGTCATACACTGACCGCTTCCTGATGTTTTTAGAAAGCAACGAGCTGCAAGGAATAACCGACCAGAGGAAGAGAGCCATATTCCTCACGCATTATGGCCCTACCATCTTCAAGATAGCCAAGGCGTTAGCCAAACCACGGGACGTAAAACAAATAGCATGGCCAGAATTAAACCGAATGCTACGAGCCCATT